>BSBK01004809.1:280000-355000 GCA_027943335.1 Chamaecyparis obtusa
AAGGGTAAACTGTTCACATTTTACATTGTATTTAAATTTTATTGTTCATATTTTTAGTAGAATTTCCTTATAATAATTTCCCACTTATGTCTTTTTATGTGCTACATTTATGTTCAATTCATGGTAGAGGAGGAGATGGCACAGGTGAGGGGTCCATGCTTTTAGCCATATCATTTGGTCTTGACACTTCCACGGTACATATATTTTAATGTACTCATTGGTTTCCTTTTAAATTATGGTAATAGTATATGTACATTTTTTTTTCTAATTTTTGTGATCATCTTTTACATACTAATGCAGGTGTCACCAATTGCCACTAGAGGGCAATGTGAGGGGGTGCAGGTGTCAGCCATTGATAGAGGAAAGGTAATTAGGTAATTTAGTTTGTTTATGCATACATGTATACTTGTCAATTGTGCGTACTCATTTTTAATTTTCATGGTTTATTTGATAGAGAGTGGCATATGATGATGTCATGAGACCCTATTGTCACGATAGAGTCACAGACATATCCATTTGTAGTGATAGCCCCATGGTACGTACATTTCCAAAGTTATCTATGTATATTTTACTATCAAGTATATATAATATGGTCAAGTTATGACAGTATGAAGTATCTGTTTGACATTTTTTAGGTCACTCCTAGTTTGAGGGAGCCAAAATGCCAAGGGTTTGTATCGCTGATGACTCGACCAACAATCCCTAAAGAAAGTTCAACATAGGTAAGTTTTAATGTTAATTCAGTTATTTTGTAAACATATATTTGCCACCAAGTTTTTAACATTAAATAGTATAACTCATAGATCAATCTAATGTTTGCAAACATATACAGGTGGGAGTTGACATTACTGGCACTATTCCCGTGCTACCAAGGACATATATTAGGTCTCTTATCTGCGGGAGGAGACAGAGAGGCGAGGTATATGAGAGTTCAATTTTAGTTTAAATTTTATTTATGATGTTGACTATGATTCTAAATTTTAATCTAACTTGCGGTTTCACTTTTGTGTTTGAATGCAGGATCCATCAGAGCTAAAGAGTACTTCAAAGATGTTGCATTTTGATGATCCACTAGTAGAATAGGATGTCCTAAAAACATTTATAGTTAAATTTATTATTTTGAGATGTCATATGACACATTTTGAGATGGCGTATGCCACATTGTATCTAGATATGTTGAGATGTAAATATGTACAGAATTATTGTTCATTTTGATATATATGAAACTTGATGTTTGATCCAATTTGTTAACTGTGTGTTCATTTATTCATTGTTCGTATGTAAATATTCTTGTGTGTATGTACTCATGTGTATGATTTATGCCTTAAGTATATTCATGTATATTCAAGTACATTATTCATAACCTAAATTCACATGTATGGCCTACGTAAACGACTTAAGCGAATTTATGTTGTATGCTTTCTAATCTATGTGCTACATGTATGCTTCATGACTTAAGAAAATATATGTGTACGCTTTATGTGCTACATGTGTTCACATGTGTAATTCATCATTTGAGGTATATAAGGATATCTATTAAAGTGGTTTCAAGGTTTCTAGACTTACCCTTCACTCCCAATGGCTAAAAGACTTCCAACTGGCCTAATTACATAATCAAACACCCTTTTGGCCATATCAAAACATATCTCAAATTCAGGTATTGGTCTTTTGGACAAAATATTAGTACTCTACCTGTACCCCTACAAATACACTAGAAATGCCTGAGAAACGGGGTCTTGTAGCATCTCACAGATCGGCGATACCTCTCATGGGGTCTGAATTACGAGCCTTGAAAGTTTGCTGATCAATCGTGCTTACTCCACCTTGGGGACACTTTGGTCCGACGTGGTCTGGAATGTTCTACTGACTCAGTGGTTGAAATGTTGTTGTCCCTAGTGTTTACCCACCAAATCGGAGCTAATGGCACAATCCATTCGGTGTCAAGATGAATGATTTGGAAGTAATCTAGTGGTGCAAATTTCAATTGACCCTCACTGCAAGTTTTGGCATCGAGCAAGACTGGCGTGTCAAATTCAAACAAATTTGAATCTCCTAGAATAGAGAGAGGTTATTATAGGCCTTAGAAATGTCATCCTGTAGCATCTCACACATCTTGGATACCTCTTACGAGGTTTGAGTTACAAGCCTCAAAATTTTGCTGCTCAATCGTGCTTAGTGCACCCTGGGGACACTTTGGTCTGGCGTGGTCTACAATGTTCTACTGACTGAGTGATCAAAATGGGGTTGTCCCTAGCATTTACCCACCCAACCAGAGCTAATGGAAAATTCCATTTGGTGTGGGGATGAATGGTTTTGGAAGTAATCCAGTGGTGCAACTTTCAACTGATCCTCACTACAAGTTTTGACATCGAGAGAGACTAGCGTGTCAAATTCAAACAAATTTGAATTTCCCAGAATGGAGAGACATTATTGTAGGCCTTAGAAATTTCATCCTGTATCATCACATGGATCTCTGATACCTCTCACGGGGTCTAAGTTACGAGCCTCCAAAGTTCATTACCCAAGCGTGCTTAGTGCACCTTGGGGACACATTGGTCCGGCATAGTTTGGAACATTCTACTGAATCAGTGGTCAAAATGGGGTTGTCCCTAGCATTTATCTGCTCAACCAGAGCTAATGGCATAGTCCATTTGGTGCTGGGATGAACGGTTTGGAAGTAATCCATTGGTGCAACTTTTAACTGACCCTCACTCCAAATTTTGGCATCGAGCGAGCCTGGCGCGCCAAATTCAAACAAATTTGAATCTCCAAGAATGGAGAGAGGTTATTGTAGGCCCTGGAAATGCCATCTTATAGCATCTCATAGATATTAGATATTTCTCTCGAGGTTTGAGTTATGAGCGTCGAAAGTTTGCTGCCCAATTGTGTTTAGTGCACCTTGGGGACACTTTGGTCCATCATGGTCCGAAATGTTCTACTAACTCAGTGGTCAAAATGGAGTTGTCCCTAGCATTTAACCACCAAAGTGGAGCTAATGGCATAGTTCATTTAGTGCTGGAATGAATGGTTTGTAATCAATCTATTGGTGCAACTTTCAACTGACCCTCACTACAAGTTTTGGCATCGAGTGAGACTGGCATGCCAAATTCAAAAATAAATGAATCTCCTAGAATGGAGAGAGGTTATTGTTAGCTTTGAAAACTCCATCCTATAGCATTTAATGAATCTTTGATACCTCTCACGGGGTCCAAGTTATGATCCTTGAAAGTTTTCTTCCTAATCATGCTTAGTGCACCTTGGGGACACTTTTCTCCGGCGTGGTCTGGAACGTTCTATTGACTCAGTGGTTGAAATGGGGTTGTCCCTAGCATTTACCTACCCAACCATAGCTAATGACAAAGTCCATTTGGTACCGAGATGAATGGTTTACAAGTAATCCATTGGTTCAACTTTCAACTGACCCTCACTGCAAGTTTTGGCATCGAGTGAGACTAGCATGTCAAATTGAAATAAATTTGAATCTCCTAGAATGGAGAGACATTATTGTAGGCCTTAAAAAAGATCATCTTGTATCATCTCACAGATCTCTCATACCTCTCACGGGGTCCAAGTTATGAGCCTCGAAAGTTTTATGCCTAATCATGCTTAGTGCACCTTGGGGACACTTTGGTTTGGCATGGTCTGGAACATTCTACTAACTTAGTGGTCCAAACGGGATTGTCCCTAGAATTTACCCATCGAACCATAGATAATGGTGTAGTCTATTTGGTGCTGGAACAAATGGTTTGGAAGTAATCCATTAGTGCATCTTTCAACTGACCCTCACTGCAAGTTTGGCATCGAGAGAGACTGGCGTGCCAAATTCAAAAAAAAATTGCATCTCCCAAAATAGAGAGAGTTTATTGTAGGCCTCAAAAACATCATCCTATAACATCTCATAGATCTCTAATACCTCTTGTGGGGTCCAAGTTACGAGCCTCAAAATTTTATTGGTCAATCGTGCTTAGTGCACTTTGGGGACACTTTGGTCCGGCATGGTCCGAAACATTCTACTAACTTAATGGTCAAAATGGAGTTTCCCTAGTGTTTACGCACCCAACCAGAGCTAATGGCATAGTCCATTTAGTATTGGACAAATGGTTTGGAAGTAATCCAGTGGTGCAACTTTCGAGTGATCCTCACTGTAATTTTTGGCATCAAGCGAGACTAGCGTGCCAAATTGAAACAAATTTGAATCTCCCAGAATGGAGAGAGGTTATTGTAGGCCTTTGAAACTTCATCCTATAGCATCTCACAGATCTTTGCTACCTCTCATAGGGTTTGATTTATGAGCCTCAAAAGTTCACTTCCCAATCATGCTTAGTGCACCTTGGGGACACTTTGGTCCAGCGTGGTCCGGAATGTTTCACTGACTCAGTGGTCAAAATGGGGTTGTCCCTAGCATTTAACCACCCAATTGGAGCTAATGGTGTAGTCTATTTGGTGTTGGGATAAATGGTTTGGAAGTAATCCATTGGTTCAACTTTCAACTGACTCTCACTGCAAGTTTTGGCATCAAGCGAGATTGGCGTGCCAAATTCAAACAAATTTCAATTTCCCAGAATGGAGAGAGGTTATTGTAGGCCCTAGAAATGTTAACATGTAGCATCTCACTAATCTTGAATACCTTTTATGGGGTCTGATTTATGAGCCTTAAAAGTTATCTTCCCAATCGTGCTTAGTGTACCTTCGGGGTACTTTGGTTTGGCATGGTCTGGAACATTTTACTAACTTAGTGGTTGAAATGGGGTTATCCCTAGCTTTTACCCACCCAACCAAAGCTAAGGGCACAATCTATTCTATGCCAGAACAAATGGTTTGGAACTAATCTATTGGTGCAACTTTCAACTGATCCTCACTACAAGTTTTGGCATCGAGCGAGACTGGCATGCAAAATTCAAACAAATTTGAATCTCTAAGAATGGAGAGAGGTTATTGTAGGCGTTAGAAATTTTTTCCTATAGCGTCTCATGAATCTATGATACCACTGATGGGGTCTGAGTTATGAGCCTCAAAATTTCACTTCCCAATCATGCTTAGTGCACCTTGGGGACACTTTGGTTCGGTGTGGTCCGAAACATTCTACTGACTCGGTGGTTGAAACAAGGTTGTCCCTGGCATTTACCTAACCAACTAGAACTAATGGTGTAGTCCATTTGGTGCTTGAACAAACGGTTTGGAAGTAATCCATTGGTGCAACTTTCAACTGACCCTCACTACAAGTTTTGGCATCGAGCGAGACTGGCATGCCAAATTAAAAAAAAATTGAATCTCCCAGAATAGATAGAGATTATTGTAGGCCTTGGAAGCATTGTCTTGTAGCATCTCACAGATCTTTGATACCTCTTATAGGGTCAAAGTTATGAGCTTCAAAAGTTCGCTGCCCAATCGTGCTTAGTGCACCTTGGGGACACTTTGGTTCGATGTGGTCCGGAATGGTCTACTGACTTAGTGGTTGAAATAGGGTTGTACCTATCATTTACCTACCCAATCAGAGCTAATGGAATAGTCCATTTGGTGTAGAGATGAATGGTTTGGAAGTAATTAATTGGTGCAACTTTCAACTGAGCCCCAGTGCAAGTTTTGGCAATGCGCGAGTCCGGTGTGCCAAATTCAAACAAATTTTAATCTCCTAGAATGGAGAGAGGTTATTTTAGGCCTCAGAAACTCTATCCTATAGCATCTCATAGATCGCCAATACCTCTCACAGGGTTTGAGTTACGAGCCTCAAAATTGCACTGCCCAATCTTGCTTAGTGCACCTTAGGGACACTTTGGTCTGGCGTGGTCCAGAACATTCTTATGACTTAGTGGTCAAAATGGGGTTGTTTCTAGCATTTACCCACCCAATCGGAGCTAATAGCATAGTCTATTCATTGATAGGATGCAATCCTTGAACACTATCCCTTCACCCCAGGGAATCATCATTTTACTTTGGACACATTTGACCAATTTTGACTCAATGACTCCAACTATTACATCATTTGACGATACAAATGTAATGGAATTAAGAAAATAGAAATGTAAGGATAAAAAATTAAGATGATACAAATTATATAAGGATACAATATTCATAGTCAGGAAACATAGTTTTTCCACTTTACATGGCATTAAGATGATACAAATGTGGGCTTTTAATATTTGTAAATCAACCCCATGGGCTCTTTTATATTTCAAATTCTGCATCTAATTTTTTATATCCAAAATTTTGCATCTAAATTTGCACATTACATTTGATTGTTATTTTTATATACAAGATTTGGCATGTAAACATGCACATTACATTCAATTGTTATTTTTATATAAAAAATTTGGCATCTAACTATGCACATTACATTTGATTGTTAATTTTATATACAAAATTTGGTATCTAAATATGCAAACTTCACAGCTATATATAAAAAAACAAGTGTCATTTTTGCTCGAATCCATGCATTTGAAAGGCAAAAGAAAAGTTAATAGAGAATCTAAGAAGTCTCCTTTTGGCATCTAAATATGCAAATTACACAACTATATCTAACTTGAGTTGAACTTACCTACTAAAGTGTGCTTGAAGGATCATCTCTGTGCTTGAGAGTATTCAATATTTCTTCATGATTAGTAGTACTAATAGTCCAAAGTTCCTTTATCTTTGGTTTTCCTTGATGTTTCATGATCCAGTCAAGGCTGGTGGATCCAATTAAGGACTAATCGACCTTGCATCCAAACCAATATGTAGCGAAAATACACAATAAAAACAATAGATCTAAAGTGAAACAAAAGTTTTTATTCATTAAATTACCAATTACATGCAATGTTTCAGGTTGTAAGGCCTTCCCAGTTACAACCAATTACAATGCAAGTAATAGTCTACAAGATCTCACAAGATCCAAATCTTTTCCCCAACATCAGCATTCAGCTAGCCCAGGTCTGTAACACATAGCACACTAGTAGGTACCCAGGAAAGATCTAAACTTGTACTCAAACTTCCAAGAAATCTTCCTACTCCTAAGCTCACAAGCTACTAACCTTCCTTCTAACCATATGATGCCTAAAAAACTACCAAAGCATCCTATAAATACTGATTCCTAGCCACAAGTCGGCTGATGAAATAATTAACCCTTACAAACAAATATTAAATGCTAAAACATTAGTCGGCTCTCACATAGCCTTACAAAATAAATAAACTCTCAAAGATGGCCCCAAATGGCCATCAAATCCACATAGAAGAATGAAACATGCCAGATCTAGGTCTCTACATGTCCAATGGTCAATCTGTAACATGAGGAGCATGACCCAAATTAAATGCACCAGTCGGCCAAGCTGATCTAACAAAACAATCTTGTTGGTAAGCAAGAACATCAAGCAACAGAAGAAATAACCAAGCACCAGTCGACCGACCATGCCAGGCATGACCATGTAATGCAGTTATCGCTGAGCACTAGAAACCTGATGCCTTTGGTCACCGAGCATTCTCCAGAGACCGAGCACCCCGATAACTACATAAATCGAGCAACCAGTCTCCCAAACCAAGAAAGAACTTTACCAAACTAAGATCAAAACTAACAATCTACCTTCAAAGACAAACATATTTTTGGTTGATATAGGATTGCCAAGAATCCTAGGATGCTCCTACATTAGACACCCAAGGTAAGAAAGATTTTCTCATAAGGAAATTAGGAATACCTCAAGGGAATCAGAAAAGGTATGTCGAATTAGCTCTTCACCCATATCTCTTCTTGTCCTTCATCCCATGTAGTCTTTACTTCATTCACTGTCTCACGTAGAAAGTCCTTTTGTCTTCCATTTTGTTTACGTCTCGGATCGGCAATTGATAGCAACTGAATCTAATCACTACCGACCACATCAGTGCCTCGGTAAGGTTCATCTCTTCCAGACTCTTCAATCAACTTAGTATCATCTTCATCTCTCTTTGTCACAAATGTCACCTATTAGGAATAGTCCCAAGAGATAATTGAGAGGGGGTGGGGGGCGAATCAGTTATCTACAAGATTCAATTCTTTATCTAATTAAGTATACTTAAACATTAAGCATAAACACAATGAAAGAACATATGAACACACCACCAATATTTTGGTTACGAAGAAACCGAAATAGGTAAAAACCCTAGTAGGAATTGACACCCATTAATATTCTGCACTAGGGTATTATGATCCTTGTTAGAAGATCCTTAACCCTATTAGGAGTTACTTTACAATATATTAGTACAATAGACCTGGTCAAGGGTCAAACCCTATTAGGAGTCTTTTACAATTGTCCCTGTTAGGGGAGATGACGCATTGTCTGAGAGCACATTTCTCAAAGGGGTGAAGGGTACAACTTTTTGTTTAATAGATACACACTATATCTGGATCTTGGTGAATTGCACTTTGACCTGCTATCTAGATCAGTTCCAATGAATAGCACAAGTACTTTACTTGGTCACATAGATGTTTTTCTGATGGCTCAACACTTTGCACACTCTGCTCTGCTCTGCTTAATCAACTATGAACCACACTCCAACAATCACAAATGACCGCCTATAAATATCTTTCCTCCAAATGATATAATCAAGTTGGCCTATTAGAACCACCTTGAAATCATAATAGAGAAACCATAACAAACTTTAATAAACATTCCATCAGCTCTACTATGCACGCAACATAATCTGGGACCTATCCAATAAGATAATTGTAGATGCACGCTACATACTGTTGACTCTACCAAAACAACTGGATCTTTCTCCTCAATCTAAATTAACTCATCCACTCTTAACCAAAAATCAATAACTCTCTTCTAAGCTTAAATCCAAGGATTCATACTCATAGGATAGGTGCAGCTCTAGAACCAATAAAATCTTTGTTGGCTCTTCTAAACAAACACATGAAACTGTTGCTAGTGAATAGCGACTGAATAAATCCACTTCTACTCATCAACAAACTGTGCGTCCATGAATGACACATCACTAACATGTCTTCAACATACATCCAAGTGTGCAAGGCTCTATGATAATTGTATGGATAACTATACACAGAACACTGCCTGTAACTCTGCTAGGAACACTACTAACACAAGCTGCTATATAACTGTCTATTCTAAGAGTTAACCTCTGCACCCATGATATCATGTCCATGCTTCATATATTGAAAGCTTACTGTATAAGACTTCCACACATACTACTTTCCATATGTTGTCATCAATGACAAACATACAGTCAGTACTAGCCTGTTGGTAGATCTCCAACAATCTCCCCCTTTGGCATTGATGGCAACATGTGAAATGAAAAACCACCACCAACCCAAATGAACATTTCTTTTATAAAATTCTCTATTTCCTCTTCAAAACTACCCCAAAGATGAATCCTCCATCTACTCCAATATTTTCCAATATTCTCCATTTCCTCAACTAAACTACTGTCATATCTGAATGCTTCTCCCCCTTAGTATATTACTCCTTTTTACTTCTATTTTTCATGACTCTATATATTACTCCCCCTTTGACATCAATGGAAAAGGGTGTCATTCATTTTAAGCACCAATACTACTCCTGAGGTAGAGTAGTTAACATTCCATTGGTCCCTAAGGACTGATGCCTTTCCTCCTTTCTTCTAAGTAGAATTAGGGAAGGAAATGACTCCCAACTTCTCCCCGAGAGACTAAAAAGTATCCTTAGGCAAGGGCTTTGTGAATATATCTGCCAACTGATCTTTAGTACTCACATAGTCCAACTTGAATTCTTTCTCTACCACTTTATCTCTTAGGAATTGATACTTGATCTCAATGTGCTTTGTCTTTGCATGCATCACAGGGTTCTTAGACATATTAATGGTGCTAGTGTTATCATAGTGAATAACAATAGGTTAATCAATCTGAATTTCAAAATCCTTTATCATCTGCTTGACCCAAACAATTGTAGAATAATTCAAGGCTGCTACAACATACTCCGCTTATGTTGTTGACTGAGAAATAATATTTTGTTTCTTGCTTGTCCAAGTGACAAGTCTATCACCAAGAAACACTATTCCACCTAAAGTACTCTTTCTGTCATCAACACATCCTTCCTAATCTACATCAATGTACACATGAAGCTCAACATTTTCTGAATTAGGATACCATAGACCATAATCTATAGTGCCCTACAAGTATCTAAATATTCTTTTTACTACCATGAAGTGACTTTGTTTAGGTTCTGTTGCAAATCTTCCAACTATGCCAATTGCAATTGAAATATCAGGTCTAGTCTGAGTAAGATATATGAGTTTACCAATCATAGACTTATACAATGTTATATCTATTTTTGGTGAGTCATCTTCTTTTGTAAGCTTGCATCCAGTGATCATAGGGGTTCCTAATGGCTTGCAATCATCCATATTGAATTTCTTCAATATCTCTTTCACATATTTTGACTGATTAATAAAAATTTCTTTTTTTGTCTGCTACACATTTAGTCCCAAAAAGTATTTGATAGGACCAATCATACTCATCTCAAACTCATTCTTCATTTCTTTGGTAAATTTTGCACTTAGTTTGTCATTACCTCCAAAGATAATGTCATCAACAAATATAGCTACAAGTAGTAGACTTTCAGATGTCTCTCTAATGAATAGATTGTAATATGTTGCTCCTTTCTGAATCCAATCTTTGTTAGATATCCATCTAGTCTTTCATACCATGCTCTAAGAACTTTCTTAAGTCCATAGAGAACCTTCTTTAATCTGCATACCATATCAGGTCTGTCTGATAAGGTGAATCCTTCCAGCTACTCAATGTATACTTCTTTCAAATCTCCATTTAGGAATGCGGACTTGATATCCATTTGATAAACTTTGAAGTTTTTGACTATAGCATAAGCTAGAAATAACTTAATAGCTTATAATCTGCTCACAGGTGCAAATGTGTCTGAATAATCAATGCCTTCTCTTTGTGCATACCCTTTACATACTAACCTTGCTTTGTTTCTTACTACTGTACCATCTTCAATCCTATTGTTTCTGAATATCCACTTTGTTCCAATCACATTCTTATCTCTAGGTCTTGGGACCAGTTCCTAAGTGTCATTTTTAACAATTCGATCAAGTTCTTCTTTCATAGCATCATGCTAGTCTGAAACATTACATGCATCTTCAACACTTAAAGGTTCAATCTGAGATAGCAAACATACCACTTCACTGCTAGCTGAGTTATTTGCTTGTGACCTTGTTAAGACTTTGTCACTCTGATCTCCAATGATGTCTATCTTGGAATGATTTCTTGATGTAAACTTTGGAACTTTAGGTGATGTTGACTTATCATCCTTAGGAGTTTCTTCTTCACTTGTCTCAGGGTCATTGAATAACACATCAATACTATCAAACATTTCTTCAATAACTATCTCACTAGTGGAGGGTTTGGGTTCTTCTTCAATCATGGGTAAGTAATCATGATATCTTTCTTGAACTATAAAATTTTCATCAATATTTACATGAGAACTTTCAATGATCTTTTTCAATCATAAATTGAAACATCTATAAGCTTTACTTTTAGTAGAGTAACCAATAAAAATACCTTCATCACTTCTTGCATCAAACTTGCCTACTGCTTCATTTGTCTTGATGCAGCACTTGCTTTTGAAGATTCTAAAGTATTTTAATATGGGAACACTACCAAACCATAGTGTTGGTGTTCTTTTCTTTCTACTTCCAATTTTACACTATGATTGACAACTTAATGTCACTAACTCTATCACCACTCCAAAGTCTGCAAGGAAAAGCACCAATTAACAAGGATAAAAGAGATCCTCCTACACTTTAAGCTTAAATGCTTAGGTGGGTGTACCTTTGATTCTCTTCTTGAAAGGAATCACTAAATATTATACATTTATACCCCTTACTAACTGATTGAAAGATTTTATCATTTATATTGTGTGTGTGATTGATGATGATGAACTACTTCCAGAGAATGAACTAGTGCCTTAACCAAGGGCATAGAGTTATCAACAATGCATATCAACTGAAAACCCCAACTCAAACACTCTTGGACTTAGAATAAGTGTTTTTCCTATTATTCCTCTCCCTCACATACCTGGACATCAAATTCTTATCTAGCCATGAACTCACTGAAATCACCTTAAAGACTTTAATCCGAACTTTGTTAGGAACTCAAAGTTAACTCCACAATACTCTTTGTTTACCATATGCTAACTCACTTTGTGACATCAACATATATGAGCCCAAGAACAAAATAAGAAGACATACACAAATATAAGATTATAATCCAAGTATATTATCATTAAAATTTTTAGAATCAATACATTACCAAAACAACAAAATGCTAGGAAACAAACCCTAAATCTAAGCTCTCTTTGTTTAGTCTTTTACATTAACTTCTAGTATACATCAACAACAACCTAATACAGAAAAACTTCTACAAATATATACCCCTAGTCATCTTGGGATCCAGAAATAGGATGCAACAAGCTACATATGACTAGGGTTAGGGTTTCACCCACCAAACCAACTAGAATCAGTCACAATTTAATACAGGGGAGGAAACCCAAGCCACTTGGAGAAAGAAAGATCCAAGAATGATCCGTAATCATGGTAATTCCCTAAGAAAGTACTAAAAACCATGGAATTGCCCATATTTGTCAACCTTTTTGGCCACCTCCAATATGCCTTGAGCAAACAATTCCCTCCATTTCCCCACTGTATAGTCCTACAATTGATCATGGAAACCCTCTGGAGAACTCTACAACAATTGATAAAATTGATTCTACCAAATCCAGCCGCTTAAAAATTCAATTCTTGTCCTTCCTGTTGTTGGCTTTTAAACTTGTTCCCACATGGTGTCAAGTTTACACTATGATTGACAAACTGGGTCGTCTTCACTCCAAAGTCTGACAGGGAAAAAGTGCCAATTGATGAGGACCGAGGGCATCCTCCTTCTTCTTTGAGCTCCACATCACTCAAGCATGTATTGCCTCATCTACAAACTCATGACTCTTTTTGATGACTAAAAGGCCTATAGATGTATTATTGTGGAATAGTTACAAGACTCCTATATGTATCCTATACCCCAATTAAACCAAATCTGATGCAATAACCTACTTGCATGCAATGAGTCTGAAAACTAGAGACCTAACCTAACAACAAGAAAGGGAAAGGGTAGGACTGAATGATTTAATGATTTGGTGATTTGGGATGGATGGACCCCTTAAATACCCTAAATCTCCCATGGACTAGTGCCTTATCCCATGGGCAAATGAGTCAAATACCTCACTGCAGCAGAGCTATGAAACAAGGAGACAACACATTCACCTTGAATCAGATCATACATTATCAAACCACCTGTGTACCCAAATGTGTTGTCACCTATTCATAGGATTTTAACCCTCCCCTTAGAAGAGACCTATAAACAAATGATACATTAACCAGCATCCACTGGAAGACAAGCATGACATATCTTCGATACCCCAGCTCATACACATCTAAAAACCAGTCCTAGACCTAGTTGCCTCTGTGAAAACAACTCCATTGCAGACACTCACTAGAAATGCAAATAGAAAGGCTGAAACACCCTTGATGCTTCAATCAATAGGTCTAAAACTCAAATGGAGACAATCTGATAACAGAACAAATATACTAAAATCTTATACATAAGACATTTGTTACAACTTCATTGTATTCCCATAGCCAGAGAGGAAACAGGGACAACCTGTATGCAGAGAAGAAGAAATATTTACAAGGAAGGAAACTTTACCATCCAACCCTTTCAAAAATCAAAACCTCACCTATTTATACCACTGGTTACCTTGGAATCCCAAACATGTCAAGATGCAACAAGCTACAGGTAACCATGGCAAGGGTTAGGGCTTTAACAACTAAACCAACCAGAAACAGTAAAAAATTTATTGCAGGGGAAGAGCAAGAAGCCACTTGGAGAAAGAAATCTCAAATAGATCTTCAATCATGAAAATTTGCAAGATCCAGTACGGAACCCTAGGGATAGCCATGAAAATTAGTACAAATCACCACCTACAAAAAGCTTCTCGAGCTTAAAAAAACATAGTACAGACCCCTACAAATGATCAAAGAACACCCTAGACCACACTGCAACAGCAAGTGCCACCAAAAAAATTCAATCAACCCACTGAAACCATCAATTTTGGTACCTCATGTCGCAAAAACCCTTTGCAAATTTGAATTCAAATGCAATGGCTAATCGACAAAATTTAAAATGTGGTCATAGATCTCTTCCCTTTCCCAAAAAATCAGGCAGTTATATTTAACCTCACAATAGTCGCAGGCCCCACACGCTTTATATTTCTTTAAACAAAATCAATGGTCCTTGTTACACCGTGTTGCTAAAAGTTGAGCATCTCACCTCAGCGATATAATGACAACCACTCGATCTTCACAAACATGCAGACGCCCTACTTCCTTTGAAGACTGCAGCCCCACTGACAACATCCAGCATACGTGGACCAACAAGAATGCATGAATTCACTTCTTTTCTAATACTGGGACCACTTCCAATTTTTGCGCAGTCAGCTCTCACATCCCTCCACTGTGCACTAACATAACCAATGAAACACCGCCATGGAGGCCAGACCTAACAAACGACCCCACCGAGAAATTTACCTTCATACCACATCAATGGCTCTTGTTAAAGCGTGGAGATTAAAAAGCTTTCATCTTTTCCTCATGGTATAGCGAGGATCGTTGATCCTGCACACCCGTTAACAATTTGTTAGAGCCCCTTGAGATGGGCCCACTGGGACATGTGTCAATCGGTCGCATGGTCGCATGTCAAAAATTTATAACATGCGATCATACGACAACCAATCATTTGAAACCCTTGAAGACCTGGGTCCATAGGACAGGTGGCAATCGGTCACAACTTCATGAGAAATAAACCTTGTGCAACTTTTCCATGCGAACAAGCGACACCCATAGATTCTATCTGAACTTTAACCACACCGGGTAACCATGAAGAACTGGGTCCCACCAACTGATCGCACTTCCGCAATAAGACCGACGAATAAGGAGTGTCGGCAAAAGGGAAGAAACGTGAGGTCAAAAACACATAGGGTTTTCAGTGAAAGATCGAAAACATCCAAGGTTTGCAAAATCATTGTGAGTTTTGACACTGTGAAATATTCTGAGATTATTTCCTGTAGAACTTAAAACTTAAAATTCTCCCTTGGTTTTGCGAATTAGGAGATGCGATCTAGACTGGAGCTAGAAGACACAATAAAGAGCATAGGGCTAAGGGTGCACATTATAAAACCTCATAGATTTTCTTCATGAAATAAAAGTGTGACTGCAGGCTGGGTAGAGACAACATTATGAAACATTTGTAGGGAACAAGCCATTTTCATTGGATTTTTGCTATGACTGGAAAATGGACTAACAGTGGCTCTGTCTGGGGATGATGGGTAACTTGTGCCCATGTGAGAATTTAGGATCTTAGGTTAAAGTAGACCACCCACAGGACAAAAAGGCAGGGACCTCAAAAATTGGCAATCGAACCAGGGAAAGAAACACACAACAGGAAAGGGAAACTGTACAAAGATTTACAATATTTACAAAAAGGCTGGTGGCCCCAAAAATTCTGATCAGCTTTTTCCTCTATCAAACAAGTAGTTTTCATCTCCATTCAATAGAGGAAAACTGAAACTACCATTTTCATCCATCCTGCCAAGAACACTGTGATCCATATTTAGCACATTATATAAAAAATTATTATCATACTCACCATCATCCGGCAAGATAAAGTCATCGGGCTGCCAAAAATATTGATCATTTTGTGACATCAAAATGTCACACTCTTCACTTTCATTGTCATGCTCAAAAAGGAAACATTGCTTCTCAATCCCACAGCTGGAAACATCAACATGCTGACCATTAGTTTGCAGTGAATAATAAACACTTTCTATCTCCCTGCTCTGCAAACTAATATAAAACTTCTCAGAACAAAAATTTGACTGCATGGAAATGGAAAAAACTTGCTGATCACAAAACATATCACCATCTTCTAGAAACAAACAAGCACTGTTAGTTAATGACTCATCAGTCATTTTCAAATCTGTGAAAACCACTTCAGAATTGTCGCAATCTCTAGCATCAAAATATAAACAAGAACCACAGACACTAGGCTCTTGAAAAACTGAACCCATACTCGTACACATATCATCATACTCATCATCACTGACATTGTCAAATTCACTGCAATAATGTGTACCATCCACTTGCATATCAAAAATAGGAGAAGAGACATCCACAAATGCCTCACACACCATGCCATCACTCATTCTTTCTTCATCAAAAATAATATCCAATAGGCATGGAATCTTGAAAACATACCCAGGGGTACATCTCTAAAATTCTGCATCCAAGAGCTCTAAAATTTGTTCACTACTTAGTAGGCACTGAGCTTCACATTATACCTCACTAGCCTCACTGCAAATGCTACAAATATCTTCCTCATCTGAGACAGGGGCTGAAAAATCTTGTGTCAAGTCATCACTGTAGGAACCCATATTTGTAGATTCATCTTCTATCTCACAAATTTCATTATCAACATCAGCAACACAAGATTCATCATCCACAAATGAAGCCATCCATTCTTTAACATCTTATAATGCCTCATTTCTAACAGATGTAGGCCAACAGATTGACTCAGGCATACCAAGTACTAAAAACATTTCAGCATATTGGGAATCTTGAAGCTCAATACCCACAAAAAGTTCATCACAAGCTATAAGAAATTTCTTATAGTATGAATGGGATGAATCACCTTTTCTTTCTCCTATTGCACACCTTAGAATCTTTATGCAAGTTTTCTGAATTTTTTGACTCATCAAATAAATATCTCTTTCTCTATTAACATTTCTAGAATCTGACAGAGAACTTTCAGACCTAGAAACATCAACCTGATCTGTCAAAGCTGGAAACTCCATTTTAAAACACTAACAAAACAACACTGCATGTTCTCATGACAACACTTTATCCAAACAGATGCAACCAGTGACCTCATTAAATCTCAACATATTTCTAATGCTCTTTACAACAACCAAAGCTTCTATCTAGAAATATGATCAAACCTTCAAGACTGACTTCCCTTCTCAATAGTGACTTGTTCACCTAATCAGGGACTATTTTTTCTTAATGAAATAAGATTACCTAGAGATGTTGTGAATGCTGCAAAATATAAATCTAAAGTCTCCTCCAAATCACTTTTCAAACCTTGGTAGAGCCACCACCTCTTTATAGAGGACAAATCTGAATCAGCTAAAAAATCTCTTCAACTCTGCACCATCTTCAAAACCAACAATCACAAAACAACCTCATAGGATAACTGCTTGTTAGGACTGCAAATATATCACACTTATCACAAAACACTGAGCAAACAGAGACTCAAAATTGCCACTCAACACTTAGTGAGAAAATATTACAAGTGTGTTTTTTATTTCAGACTCTATGATCTTTTAACTAGAATTTGGGATGATCCAGCCAAGCAAGAAAACTTGTTGTCTTTTACCTCTCCCCAGTAGAGTTTCCATTTTGTTGGTGACTCGGATGGCCAAATCAATCTGGTCAACAAAAGATTTTGAATATAACAACACAAGCCCGACCAGAGATCTTAATAGATATACTTCTTCATTATTGTTCTCCCCATTAGAGTCACCATTTTGTTGGCTTTTAAACTTGTTCCCACATGGTGCTAGGTTTACACTATGATTGACAAACTAGTTAGTCTTCACTCCAAAGTCTGACAGGGAAAAAGTGTCAATTGATGAGGACCAAGGGCATCCTCCTTCTTCTTTGAGCTCCACATCACTCAGACAGGTATTGCCTCATCTGCACACTCATGACTCTTCTTGATGACCGAAAGGCCTACAGATGTATTATTGTGGAATAGTTACCAGACTCCTATAGGTATCATGTACCCCAATGAAACCAAATCTGATGCAATAACCTACTTTCATGCAATGAGTCTGAAAACCAGAGACCTAACCTAACAACAAGAAAGGGAAAGGGTAGGACTGAATGATTTAATTATTTGGTGATTTGGGATGGATGGACCCCTGAAATACCCTAAATCTCCCATGGACTAGTGCCTTATCCAATGGGTAGCAGAGTCAAATACCTCACTGTAGTAGAGCTATGAAACAAGGAGACAACACATTCACCATAAATCAGATCATACATTACAAAACCACCTGTGTAGCCAAATGTGCTATCATCTATTCATAGGATTTTAACCCTCCCCTTAGAAGAGACCTATAAACAAATGATACATTAACCAACATCCACTGGAAGACAAGCATGACATATCTCTGATACCCCATCTCATACACATTTGAAAACTAGTCCTAGACCTAGTTGCCTCCATGAAAACAACTCTATTGCAGACACTCACTGGAAATGCAAATGGAAAGTCTAAAACACCCTTGATGCGTCAATCAATAGGTCTGAAACTCAAATGGAGACAATCTGATAACATAACAAATATAGTAAAATCTTATACATAAGACATCTGTTACAACTTCATTATATTCCCATAGCCAGAGAGGAAAGAGGGACACCTTGTATGTGGAGAAGAAGAAATATTTACAAGGCAGGAAACTTTACCATCCAACCCTTTCAAAAATCAAAACCTCGACTATTTATACCACTAGTTACCTTGGAATCCCAAACAACTCAGGATGCAACAAGCTACGGGTAACCATGGCAAGGGTTAGGGCTTCAACAACTAAACCAACCAGAAATGGTCAAAATTTATTACAGGGGAAGAGCAAGAAGCCACTCAGAGAAAGAAATCTCAAATAGATCTTCAATCATGAAAATCTTCAAGATCCAGTACAGAACACCAGGGATAGCCATGAAAATCAGTACAAATCACCACCTGTAAAAAGCTTCTTGAACTCAAAAACACACAGTACAGACCCCTGCAAATGATCAAAGAACACCATGGACCACACTGCAACAACAAGCGCCACCAAACAAATCTAATCAGGCCACTGAAACCATCAATTTTGGTATCTCATGTCGCAAAAACCCTCTGCAAATTTGAATTCAAATGCAACGGCTAATCGGCAAAATTTAAAATGTGGCCATAGATCTCTTCCCTTTCCTGGAAAATCGGGCAGTCATATTTAACCTCACAATAGTCATGGGCTCCACGTGCTTTATATTTCTTTAAACAAAATCAACGGTCATCGTTACACCATGATGCTAAAATTTGAGCATCTCACCTCAGCGGTATAACAACCACTCGATCTTCACAAACATGCAGACACCCTACTTCCTTTGAAGACTGTAGCCCCACTGACAACATCCAGTGTACATGGACCAACAGGAATGCACCAATTCACTTCTTTTCTGATACTGGGACCACTTCCAATTTCTGCGTAGTCAGCTCTGACATCCCTCCACTGTGCACTGACATAACCAATGAAACACCGCCATGGAGGCCAAACCTAACAAATGACCCCACCGAGCAATTTACCTTCATACCACATCAACGGCTCTCATTAAAGCATGGAGATTAAAAAGTTTGCATCTTTTCCTCATGGTATAGCAAGGATCGTTGATCCTGCACACCCGTTAACAAGCGACAGCCACAGATTCTATCTGAACTTTAACCACACCGGGAAACCATGAAGAACTGGGTCCCATCAACTGATCGCACTTGCGCAATAAGACTGACAGACAAGGAGTGTTAGAAAAAGGGAAGAAACAGGAGGTCGAAAACACATAGGGTTTTTGGTTAAAGATCAAAAACATCTAGGGTTTTCAAAATCATTGTGTGTTTCGACACTATGAAATATTCTGAGATTATTTCTTGCAAACCTTAAAACTTAAAATTCTCCCTGGATTTTGTGAATTAGGAGATGTGATCTGGACTAGAGCTAGGTGACATAATAAAGAGTACAGGGCTAAGGGCACACATTATAAAACCTCATTGATTTTCTTCACAAAATAAAAGTGTGACTGTAGGCCAGGTAGAGACAACATTATGAAACATTTGCAGGGAACATGCCATTTTCATTGGATTTTTGCTATGACTGGAAAATGGACTAGCACCTGTCACTGAAAACACTTGAAAATATTCAAATTTGAATTACAATGGTC
Source organism: Chamaecyparis obtusa (assembly GCA_027943335.1). Classification (NCBI taxonomy): domain Eukaryota; kingdom Viridiplantae; phylum Streptophyta; class Pinopsida; order Cupressales; family Cupressaceae; genus Chamaecyparis; species Chamaecyparis obtusa. The sequence goes on from BSBK01004809.1 coordinate 300,095, forward strand.
ATCCAGATAGAGTTTAAAATGTGACTGTCAATCCTATCATCTTCCTGGCAAATTGGGCGGCCCACATTAATCTCAAAAAATAGTCACGAACCCTTTGAAAAGTCTCCGCCATGCTAGTAGTCAACAACCAATGAAAATTGAGCAAGTTAGTGATATGTAGCAGTTCAGACCCACACATTATAAGCCCTTTAATCACATGGTTGTCTTCAGATCGCATGGCCTAGAAAGACTCCATCTGAACTTAAGACAACCATACATCTTCTACGAATGTCAGAACCCTCAAGGACATGTCAACAACCAGGTCCCACTGACACATGCCAAATCATCGTAAATCCACTAACCAATAAGAAAATGCCTCGCCATGAAATCCGACAGGCAGAAAAACAACCTTTTCATCGCACATAGGTTGATCTGACAAACTTCCACCTCACCGCTCATGTCAACCAATAAAAAACTGCCACCCGTGCACACTTGGCAGTAGACCCACTCCAATCGGCATGAACATGATTGAGGATCTGATGGCTAGTGCATGATCTCATGGGGAAATAAGATTCCATGAGATCATACACCCACTATAGATCAAGAATCTTAGACTGAGATACTGGCCTGCTAGGATAGATAGCGCTTCATCACTATACCGCTTGTTAGAAGTTTTGACAATCTGCAGTCTTACAAAACAACGATAGCCACATAATTGTTAATGGGTGGAACTTAGGAAAAATTACTGTAGGAGACTTAGGCTTAGAGAAATCTATTAAAAGGGGACCCCAACATGAAACCTAACTGTGAAACTCATAAAGTGAACCCAACCTTTTAGCACATGGGTAATTTAGGACTTAGTGACTAAAAAAGGTAATGCAAAATTACAACAAGGCCAGGGAAAAATAGGGTTTCATATCCTAATGGCTAGATTTTCAAATTTTTGACCTAGGGTTTAAGCCAGAGATAGAGAACAACCTGTAGAGACCAGAGGAAAGATGATGAAGCCATGAAAATTTTTCTAGGTGCTAACAGTGGCTCTATCTAGTGATGTATGCCTCCTACAGGCATAGCAAGGATCTAGAATCACTGGTTAAAGTAGACCACCCATAGAAAAAAATTGAACAACAGAGAGCAATAGGACAAAAACCCCCATAGACCAAGACAAAACAAGATAGGGGGCAGGCAACTTTATAAAATTTACAAAATATACAGACCTAACTACTATTCATGGAAAGAAGGATACCTTCAATTGAAGTATTTCTTCAAGAATTATCCATGAACTGGGAATTCTTGAATATCACCATTTAATTATTTTACAATATATGAATCCTAGCCCCATTTTTCATGAATTAGATATGGCCCTAGCCAGATTGGGTCAAACTTTCCATGTTTCCCCTTATCCTCCAATCTAGCATTCCAAATTAATACCAAGTCACAAGGCTCAAATTTCCTGTCAACAATCCTTTTTTCATACAGATTCTTAACTTGTAACTACAACCTGGTATTTCTTGAAACTGATTCTCTTCTAGTTTCATCCAGCCTAATGAGGTCTTCAATTCTCAACTGCATTTCATCATCTATGTCATCATCATATAACTGAACAAACCTATATATTTCTAATAAATTATTCTGAGGCATCCTTGCATGTATCCCATACACTAAATCAAATGGTCCACAACCAATTGCCTTCTTCACAATTACCCTATCAGCCCATACAGCTAATGGCAATTTTGAACTCCATGCTCTTTTATTCTTATCAAGGATCCTCCTAAGGATTTTTATCAGACTCTTATTTGTTGATTATGCCTGTCCATTCCCCTATGGATGATAGAGTGAAGAGTATGACATCTGAATTCCTAGACCTTAGCAAAAATCCTTGTACTCATCAGACCTGAAACACATTGCATTATCACTAACAATCCTCTCAGGACAACCAAACCTTGTGACAATATTATTCAATAAGAAATCAGTCACCACCTTACTAGTTGAATTCCTTGTGGGAATAGCCTCTACCCACTTTATAAAATAATTAGTGGCCACCAAGACCCAAGAGTGTCCTCCACTTGACTTGTTTGGTATCTCCCCTATGAAATCTATTCCCCATTACTGGAAAGGAGCTTTCACTTCTACTAGCCTTAAGGGCATATTGCCTGAGAACTTAAGCTTACCAGAGAACCTTTGACAAGCATCACACGTCCTTACCAACTGTTCGACATCCTTGAAGATTATGGGCCACCAAAATCCTGCTCTCAAGATTTTTTGAGCAGTAGTTTTACCCATGTAATGTCCACCACAAACTCCCTCATGCATCTCTTCTAACAATTTGTTAGCTTGATTTTCATCAACGCATTTCAAAAGTATGCAATCTAAATTTTTCTTATACAATTTACATTTCACAATCACATACTTGTTGGCCTATAATTTTAATGTCCTCTTCTGATTATCATTCATTCCTGCTAGACATTTCATGTCCCTTAAGTAAAATATAACATCTTGATACTAGATACAATCATCCATATCACATGTGTAATCAACCTCAGCTTGATTTATCTAGTTTGCATCAAGATTGGATTGAGCCATGAAAAATTTTTCCAATCCTTGTCCTCTAACCAATTTGGTAATCTAGATATCAATATTGAATTCTTGGATCCTATTGATCCATCTGCATCTTCTCCCAGACACCTCTTGCTGTGAGAAAATATCCTTTACTATTGCATTAGGCACAATGGCAATCACAACTGCTCCCATCCAATAACATCAGAAAGCCTTGATAGCCTTCACAAGTGCATATGCTTGTTTCTCATTAATAATATATTTCAATTCAGCAGCCTGCAAAAATTTACTGAAAAATGCAATAGGCTGCTCATAACCCTCCTTATTTTTCTGCAAAAAGACTTCAGCAATAGTATGAAAAGATGCAAAGGAAAAGATATGCATTGGGGCATTGTAATTAGCTGCCTTAAGCACAGGTGCATCTTTAATAGCCTGCTTGATTTTCATGAAAGCTTCATTAGGCTCACCTTCCCATTTGATAGCAGATCCCTTCTTCTACATCTTTGATATTGACCTAGTGACTTCAGCAAAGTTTGTTACAAATATTCTCAAGAAATTGACTTGACCAAAGAAAGACTGAATTCCTTTAACATTTTTTGGCCTTTGAATCTTGTCAATGGCTACCACTCTTTCAAGATCAATTCTAACTCCTTTCTTTCCAACCAAGTGGCCAAGCAACTTACCCTCAGTGACACCAAATGCACATTTCCTTGGATTTAATGAAATGCCATATTCCAAAGCCCTCACAAATATTTTTTCCAAATGAGTACAATGGTCTTCTTCCTTCTTGGAATAGGCAGTTAAATCATCTTGATAAACAACAAGGAAATCATTTATAAAATTTTGAAAGGAAACATCCATTGCCCTCTAAAAAGTTGTACTAGCATTTGTGAGACCAAAAGGCATCCTTATGCAAACATATGTCCCCCAAGGTGTAGTGAAAGCTATCTTAAATTGTTTTGATTCTTTCACAATTACTTGATTATAACTATAGAAACCATCCATCATAGACATTAATTCAAATCTGGTCACTCTCTGCAACATAGCCTCCATATTGGGTAGACAATAGTTATCCTTCAATGAGCTAATGTTCAAATTTCTGAAATCCGTACAAAGTCTGATGTCACCATTCTTCTTTCTAACAGGGACTAAATTTGAAACCCAAGAAGAGTTCCTAATTGGCTTGATAATTCTAGCATCTCTCAACTTCATTAATTCTTCTTGCATCTTGGGTGCCAAAGTAGGATTAATTGGCCTTTGTTTCTGCCTAAAGGGTTTAGCATCTTCTTTTAAAGGAAGGACATGCTAAAACAAATCTTCTCTATAAACCTTTAGGTTATCATATGACCATGCAAAAACATGCCTAAATTTTCTTAGTAGTTCAATCAATGACTTCCTTACCTTGTGAGACATCTCCCTACCAATGTAAACCTTCTTAGGTGTCTCTTGTGTTCCAAGATTTATCTCTTCCAAATTTATATGATCCTCCTTTTTCGCACCTATCTGAACTTTGTCCTAATTATCAAATATAGTTTCTGAAACAACAAATTCCATAGGAACCTTGTTAGTTTTAAGTTGAATGACCTCATTACCAAGGATAACCTCCTTTCCTTCTACAATTTCAACCAGGGATGAACAATCTAACTCCTAACCATGATACTGATCTTCACAATTCAAAAATCTCAAGATATCCTAGTCATCTTCAAAAACTTGCCAATTCTCAACATTATCTGGTATACTAGGCCTAGTCTGAATTTCAACTTTAGGGAGGCCAACAAAAGTAATATCACTGGGATTGATTGCAATATTGGCTAACAAATCAGCCATCTTGTTATTACTTCTACCCTTCCACTCAATATTGAAGGCATCAAAACACTCAATCAAATCCCAAATAGCATTTATGTATTGCTTCAACCTCTTGTTCTTGGAAGCATATACTGATCTTATTTGGGACACCACTAATTCAGAATCCCCAATAATTTTTATACATTTAATTCCATGCTTTTGTGCCAATCTCAATCCTAGCAGTAATGCTTCATACTCTGCTATATTATTGGTACAAAAGAAATTCAATGTGAAAGAAAACTTGTAGGTGCTCCCATTAGGAGAAATGAGTAAAATACCTGCTCCTACTCCATCTTTGCAGCTAGCACCATCAAAGTACATCACCCACAAATCACCCTTCATAGACCAAGAATCAACTTCATTAGCAATACATGGCAATACAGGCTCCTTTTCAAGTATAGTGACCTCAGCTCTAAAAGCATTGACATCAGTATCTACAAAGCAGGTAACCTCATTATCAATATCCTTTTCAATCATATAGGTTACCCTTGGTTCTCTTTCAATCTTAACAAATTGATCATCAATCTTGAAATTTGCAGAAGAGGGATCACACTGCAAACATCCACCCATGGAAGAGCTCCATTTCCTAGATAATAGCATACCATAATAGGGTGGAGTGTCCACCACCAAGACACTCATGGTCAATTATTTCTTTGGATAGGCTGCCAATCTGTATGGCATTGCATTTATAGTCCCAATGCCTGGTATTTCCCTTTGATCCATTGCACAACATCTGCCTTGAATTGTATCGACCTTGAGACCTAACTTCTCCATAATTTTGAAAGGCATAATAGTATTGGAAGCACTAGAATCAATCATGCAATTTCTTAACTTCATTCCATTCAAAAGGATACTCAAGAAGAATGGATCTATATTCTCAAGGCTAGCATTGATAGAATTATCTAAGTAAATAGGTGGTATATGAGATACCAATCCTTGAACCTCCACTTCTTTCAAAACTTGATCCTGAGACTCATTGGATGCAATATCATTACTATGAACATTATCTACCCATGCAATAGCCCTATCTTTATGTTCAGAGACCCTCAACAATTCTGACCATGGAACCTTGATAGTTATCTTATATAATACTGCCAACATATTAACAGGAGTAGAGGGAGTAAACTCAATCTATTCTTCCTTAGTGTCCTTTTGTTTATTTGATATGTTAGTTGTAGCTGTGACCTTTACTTTTTCAACTTTAGCCATTTTGCCAACTGGCTTTTCTATTTCATTAGAAAAATTTTCAACTCCAACTCCCTTAGGTTCCCACTTCTTACCTTTTACATTTTTTAACCTTTCTGAATGATCATCCTTTGATCTATTTCCACTGAATTCCCTAGGATTGGTGTTCTTCATAAACATTCCAGCAGCTTTCTCATTTGTATTCCTTGCCACCATGCCTCTAGTTTGCACTTGGGCTATCATTTCTACAGTAATTCTATCCATTTCCTCCTTTGAAGGTGTTGGTGTTCAAAAATGCTGGTCATTTTGAGGCCAACTGACAAGCATAATAAATGCCTCTACAATTCTGGTTCAATCGAACCAAGGCTAGTAGGCCTAAACTAAATATACTATCTAACTGCACAAACAACATGCGTAAATAATAAAATTCCTTCCAAAGAGGTTACTAATTCTTGGAAGATAATGTAACTAAATATCCTAATAGGCAGATAGTTAGATATTTAAACTAAAGCTATGAACTAATGCTAAACCTAATCTGATGTCTTGTAGATAAAGTAGTAGATTTGAAATATATCCCACAGAAAGAAATCAATGACAATTTCAAAAGAAATAGATAGACCAGTGCCTGATACAAATTTGAAAATAGAGTCAAATACATTCAATACCATAAGTGACTAGAGATGGTTTTAAGATAACTCATTTCTACAAAACAAGACCATCACCCTACAAGCTACTATTAAAACAAAATTTACAATAATTTATACAATAGGTCCTAAGAATTTTAACTCAACTTAAGAGCCCAAAGGAAACAATAACAGGTTCCCAGACCATGCTACTATTATTCAAATTGTAAAAATTGATCATAAATAAATGTATAAAATAGAAAGCATAGTAGGATACCCTGGTTAGAGAGCAATCCAAGAAACTGACTGAACATAAAAAAACTGTAAAATCAATAGGTATAAGTACTTATCAGATATCCATCCCTAAGATCTTGAGACATTAAGTTTCAATCTATGAGAAGGCACATTTTTGCCCTGATAGAGTTGTCTCCCTAATTTTGACAATTGCTTGAGTATAAATACAAATTTCAATGGTTTCCTATGAAAGGACATGCCCTTTCACAGGACCTAATCACACAACTAACCCTAAAATATACGTAATAAACTATTACAATAGTTTAAAAATATTTCCCGTCCAAATTTTTGAGTGCCATGCATAATAGTTTATTCTTTAATTTCCCGCACACACAAAAATACTCATTATTAGTTTATCTCAAATAAAATAAATAATGTATGTAAGATGTTGATCTTATAAAAACTATTTATTATTTATCAATAATTAATTGAAACTAAGTATCCTAAAAATAAAAATGAAATATAGTTATACTTAAGTCACAAAAATTATTAAATTATGAAGGATTTACATAATGAGACAAATAAAACATTATGCTTGTAATTATCTTTTCATCTCGAAATAAAACATAATGTACTTATTCAAGAATAACACCCACTTAATGAAAAATAGATTTAACCCTAAAAATGAAATCTATTCACTTAAGGGCTAACACATTAAGATTATAAAATAATTAATAATATCAAATATTTCAAATATAAAATGATATTACAATTATAAAAATGTTTATGATTAGGGAACCTTAAAGATTTAATTTTATAAAAGTAACCCTAAAACATACCTATAAAAAGATTAACTAAAAAAAATGGTAAAATAATATTACTAACACCCTAAAATTAAAGTAAAAGAAAAAGGTGAAAAAGTTACATTAAGGGATTTGAGACTGAAAAGGAAAAATCAATCAATCATTACTCGACCCCTAATAATATATGAAAAATCAATTTACAAATTATACAAAACTAAAGCTCAATAATAATACAATAACACTTAAAATCTTTTCACCTAAAACAAATATTAATGTTAAAAATATAGCCAAGGTGAAATGATCAATCCACATGTGAAGATATGAAAATGAGGAAGTGATAAGAAATTAGGTCAAAATATAAACAAATTAATATATATCAAGTAATGAATTCACTTCATCATATATTTTAAGTTTTTAGGGTAAAACACAAATTAGGGATAAGAATGATAATAAGTGATTATAACATGCAAAAATTCTCCCTAATAAACAATATCTATTTTAATAATTTATTTTGAAGGAAATATGATTATCTTATGTTTATATATTTGTTGACACATATACTATCAAAGAATAATGTAGAGTAGTTGGTAAGAGGGGTAGATTCGGGTAGTTAGGTAGGAAAGAAGGAATGGGTCGAGAGGTCGAGTGTTCAACTCCCTCTCCCCATTCTTTTTTCCTTTTAACATTAAAAATAGACAATATATAAATAGATAATTATTACAAAAGATAACTAAGAGATAGAATACTCCCTGTGTGAAAGGTTATTTTTATCTCTCACCTACACATACAAATAAAGATAAATAAATATTTTCTCCTAACTCTCTCGAAGAAAACAAGTAGACTAACTGGTTAGGGGGTAGGAGGGTAGATAGGTAGGAAGAAAGGATGGCTTGAGAGGTCGAGTGTTCAACTCCCTCTCGCTACCTTTTTTCCAATCTATCTATTTTTTATATAATTATTTATTTAAAAATTACATATGCATTTTGGAAAAATAACTAACAACCTACCAGATGGAAATACATTTGCTCCTTTATCATTTAATTTTTTTATCATAGGAAAATATGAAAATATATATGATACTTCCTTGACATTTTGTTCTATTTTGGCCTGAATTTTCAGGTGCCAACAGAAGGTCTTCTCAAATTTACTGTTTCTGAGGAGGAATTCATGTTACATGTCTTTTCATCAATGTCATCATTATCAGAAAAGACCTCCTGATGGAACAAGGCCCTGTTGTGTCTTTTCAAAAACACATCTACTTCTTCATCAATATCAGAATCATCTTCATATCCTAAATATGAAGTTTCTATGTTGCACCCAATGTCATCATGAGTTTCTTCTTGATCTAACTCCTCATTGTTATCATCTTGATATGTTGACATGGATTGTGCAACCACACAATGCTCTGCAGAATGAGGGGATGGACATGCTATACACATTGGTGTATCCTCTATAACATTTACAGAGGATCTTTGTAAAGGATCGGGGAAAAATTTATCATCACTTCCTCTTGCAGTAGGGACAATAGGTTTTCCATCCTTCCATTGGGTGTTGTAGGGATAATTCTGCAGTCTATTCTACCTACTGAAATTGTTGTTGAATTGAGGCTTTTCATTGGTAGGAGCATTGTTAATTCTATTAGTAGGTGCTCTTAAATCCTTCAATGCATTCAACACCTTATCCAATTTATCTTCCTCTTGTTTCTTATTTCCAACATTCCTTTCATTATCCCCTTTGTATTTTTTATCCCCAAACAACTTTGGATCATCTCTTTTTCCACCCAATTTTCTTGATATTTTAATATTGTTTTCAATATTGATAGCAATCCCAAAAGCATCTCTAAGAGTTCTTGGTTCCTTGTCCCTCAACAAGTATCCCATCTTTCCATCAAAGGAATTGAAGTATGTGGTTAGACAAACATTTTCATCTAACCTCATGACTTGAAACAACTTATGCATACCCTTCTGAAATCTCATATTGAATTCAGCTGCAGATTCATTTTGATTTTTGCGTATGGTATTGAATTCATTCAACATGAAACTAACATTAGACCTATCACCATAATATTCTTTGGAACATCTCTCAAAAGAATCCCATGTGTCAATACAATGGTCAGGGAGTCTCTTAAACCAATCTCTAGCATCCTCCACCAAAGATTGAACAAATAATTTCATGACTACATCCTCATGCTCTACCTCATAATCATTGAGCATATCAACAAATAACCTAAGGTGTTCCTCACAAGTAATAGCATTATTACCAGAAAAATTAGGTACCTTATCTCTTATATCAGTTGGAAAAGCATTTGGATAGCCAGGTATTCCATCAAAACTAATTTGCCTATAGCCTTCTAGTTGCACAGGTCTTCTTTGAAAACTTGAACTAGTGTTAACCCTAGGATCAAAATTTACATTTACATTCCCATCTACTTGTGCATTTGACTATTGCCTATGATCAACATTTATCCTAGCAGATGAAGAAGGAATTGAACTAGTAGCATTACTAAGTGGAACAGTAGTAGTCATAGATGGCATACCTAGTTCAGTATCAGATGGGCCAAGGGCATTGGCAGATGAAGCCTTCAAGAACTAGATTTTTCTTCTCTTTTCTGCAATGGAGGCTTCAACTTCAGCCTTCTCTAATTCTCTTGCAAGGTCCTCATCTTCTTTTCTTCTTCTTTCTATCTCTGTGTCCTTATTTGAATTGGGTGATGGGAGCCCTGGTATTGTCAATGATTTACTTGTTTGATGTCCCACCATCTTTTGCTTTCCTTTTTCACTAGTAGTAATAGTAGGCCTAGTGATCTCATGTCCATCTTTATCTTTAGGGAGGGAAGCATAACTTTGAACCTGTCTAACCACAGGGCCCTCTTTATCAAACTCATAGTCTTGCAGCATGTGCTCCTGCTCACTTCTCAAAGCATCAAGATCACCAAAGACATCATGCTACAAAGTCTTAGGAGCCGAAGCAAGCATCTTGTTTCTCTCCTTCAACTCATTAATCTTTCTTAGAAGAGACTATCTTTCTATTAGAGTATTCACCTTTTTAGCTTCTCTCTCCTTTTGTAACCTCTTATGTATGGCATCTTGCTCTACCAACTATAACCTTAGTGCACTCAAATCATCTGGATCTATCATAATATCATCAAAACCTGATGACACATCCATATCAGTGACATTTTGATATGGGAAATGGACTTGTCTCGGTCTCATGGATTTCCTTATGAACATATCCTCATCAGGATCTAAATCTGGTCCAAAACCCCTTTCTTTGGCTTGTTCATCCTACCCTACAAGTAATGGATCCTTATCTTGAAATTCTACCTCTGGGGTATAATAAAATTTATCTTTAGAGCGGCCACTATCTAATCTAGAACTCTTGAGTTGTGAACCCTCCTCATTTGAGGAAACATGTGGTCCTCTACCTCTGGTATTTCTTTGTTCTCTCATGGGAGCACTAGTAGACTCACCATTTCTTCTAATCCAACTCTTCTTTTCTTGTCTAGGCAATTGCTCTAGAGTAACCTCCGAATTTTTCTTGACAAAAGACCTAGTTGTTAGAATAACTAAGAGGGGGGGATGAATCAGTTATCGAGGTCCTAAAACAAAATAAGTAACTTAAAACTTGTATCTTCAAATACTATCACTCGGTAAACATATATCTTCTTCACTGTCACTATATTTACCGATTATCAGATAAGCTCAAAATAATTTACCGATTAAATCTAATAGTTAACATGTAAAGTATGATAACAAATGGATAACACACTCAACACATAACACAAAATATTTTAACATGGAAACCCTATTAAGGGAAAAGCCACCTCAGAATCGGCAACCCAAAAATTACACTCTTCTGAAGTGAGGCCTGTGAGGACCAAACCCTGTTAAAGGTTACAATGCACACTGTTAGGTGTGACCTGGTTAGAGGATTTTCCACTAGGAGTTATCTTTCAATCTTCTATCACTCACTATGCTGATTTACAAGAGAACCATGTTTCACTGATTAGAATGAAACACCAATCAAAACTTAAAAGTCCACTCGGTTAAGAGATTTCCACTGATTACAAATGTTAGAAAGTAACAATAGTTTGATTCACCTTATTACAACAAATTGTAGATTACAAATCAATGTTATGCTCAAACAATATTTTTTGACCATTTAACACTTCATATCTTAAATCAACTTCACTTACAATCAATCAATACTATGCTCTATGTAGCTCAGTTTGTTCTCTGTGTAGCTTGGATTCTATAGTCTCGGTTCAGTAACCAATTCATTAGAAATTGCATGAATACAGATTCATGCTCAGCTTCCTACAGTATCTCCTTCTTCTTCTCTTATTAATATAATGTATTTTCTTTTTCCTTAAATAAACAAATAAGCCCTTTCATTTTCATCCATTAGATTTTGCCGCTTAATCCTGTTCATTACTTTTGTCACTTTAACCTTCTTTGGTAGATGGGTCTTTAACACATTTCAATCTTCTTCATCAGATCTTTCTTGAATTTTGTTAGCCATCAATCTTGTAACAAACTTTATTCCTTTTCATATCTTTACGCTGGTTTCAAGGTGCCAGCTCATCAATCTTCTTGGCCTACAACATCATTAAATGATCTTCTATTCTTCTCGGTCTAGTCAAAGAAATGTGTTGATAAACCTTATCAGTTAAACTTGTGCTCATTATACAATACACTGCATCAGTGTATATTGCCATAGGTGTTCATACTGAGAATCTCGATAAGCACTAAATTGTCTTCTTTTACCGACCAACACTGCTTTGTATCTTTGAATTCCTTTCTTCATAATAGATGAATACCACATACTAGGATCAACATAATGAGATCAAAGACTCATCAATAAGTTATCCAAAGCATTCCATAACCTCATCTACTATGACCTTCTTCCATGATTCTTCAGATGTCTCGGTAATAAATAAATTATAAGATAAGTACTGTCAAACTAATAAGAAACTAGTTGACATCAATGACAACATCATACTGATTTAGCAAATAGTATTATCTATCCATCTTCAGCTCTGTAATCTTCAATCACTTGTTCAACAATATCTCCATATGATAAATCAGTTGTAGACTTAACAATCTCTCCCTTTGGCATTGATGGCAACTTAAATAATATGAATGTACCATACCCATACCAATATCTATTCTACAACATTGTCATAGTTCATCCTTAACTCTTCTTTATATAGTTCATCCTTGACTCTTCTTTTTTTTTTCTTCAGCATTCATCATATTCTCTCCCTTTGACAACAATGACAAATGAAAATAACAACAAAGTATGAGTATACTAACATCTCCATTGTATTTGAAATATTGATATCTCCATCTTGAAAAAAAAATCTTAATCACAACCTTGAACTTAAGCAAAGTGTGATCGATGCTAGCATCAACATGTATGATCTTCTGATAAAATAGGCTGATGCAGCATGCTAAATCACCTTAGTGACCTATAGATAGGGGACAGACCCCAAGTCTATTCCTCAAGTATTCAAAAGTTTCTTTCGGTAGAGGCTTTGTAAATATATCAGCAAGCTATTCTTTAGATGTTACAAACTCCATTTTAACTTGCTTGTCTTGTACTTGCTCCCTTAAGTAATGATACTTAATTGAGATGTGCTTTGTCTTTGAGTGCATTACAAGATTTTTTGAAATGTTAATAGCACTAGTGTTGTCACAATAAATAGTCACTGGATCTGTGATCACTTCATTCATCCCTTCCAACACTTGCTTGATGTAAGCTATATTCGAGCAGTTTGTCGTAGTAGCAACATATTCAGCTTCAGCTGTTGACTAAGAAATACAACTTTGCTTCTTGCTAGTTCATGTAACAAGTCGGTCTCCAAAGAAAAATACACCTCTAGTTGTACTTTTATGATTATCCACATTACCAGCCCAGTCAGCATCAGTATATACCTTCAATTCAAATTTTCCATCTCTCGGATACCAAAGGCCATAATCTTCTATTTTCTTAAGGTATCTAAGGATTCTTTTTGTAGCTATCATATGAGATTCCCTAGGGTTAGCAAAAAATCTTGCAACAATTCCAACATCATGAACAATATCAGGTCTAGAATGTACTACATACATCAATTTATCAATCATGGATCAGTAAAGAGTCTTATCAATCTCAGTAGTATCATCTTCCTTTGTTAATTTACATCTGATAACCATCGATGTTCCTACAGGTTTTGCATTTTCCATACCGAATGTCTTCAAGACCTCCTTTATGTATTTTGATTGAGTGATGAAGATTCCATCACTGTACTGAATCACCTGCAGTCCTAGAAAGAACTTAATCTCTCTGAACATTAACATTTCAAACTCTTTCTGCATTGCATCAGCAAATGCCTTACACACATTGTCTCTTCCTCCAAAAATTATATCATCAAAAAATATTTCAGCTATGATAATAGTGTCATCAGAATTTCCTTTCATGTATAGATTACTATTATCACTTGTTCTAATAAAACCAATACTTAACAAATATGTGTGCAGTCTTTCATACCATGCTCTTGGAGCTTGTTTCAGCCCATACAATGCCTTGTACAGTCTACAAACCTTTTCTCAGTTGTCTGGATCTTCAAAACCTTCAGGCTGTTCAATGTAGACCTCTTCTTCAAGTATTCCATTCAAAAAAGTAGATTTCACATCCATTTGATAAACTTTAAATTTCTTATGTGTAGCATATGCTAGTAACATTCTAACACCCTCAGGTCTTGCAACAGGTGCAAATGTCTCACCATAATCAATTCCTTCTTCTTGTGCATATCCTTTACATACAAGTCTAGCCTTGTTCCTTGTCACTTTACCATTCTTGTTCAACTTATTTCTGAAAATCCATTTAGTACCGATTACATTCTTATTCGTTGGTCTGGGTACTAAAGTCCATGTTTTGTTCTTCTTGATTTTTTCAATTTCCTCAGTCATTGCCTTGACCCATTATTCATTATTCAAAGCAACTTGTATAGTGTTAGGTTCAAATTCACAAACCAAACAAGTACCTTGTCATGATTTACTTCTAGTTTGCATACCAACATTCTTGTCTCCAATAATCTGGTTTTCAGGATGATGTCTTCTTACAAATCTTGCTAAGATCTGGATCTTCTATCTTGTGCATCTTGCTCTATATTCTATTGTGCATTCAGTTTAGGTTCATTAACTTGCTCGGTAGGTGCTCCTTGATCATCATTCTATTTTGTCAGTTGTGCCAGTTGTTGTGCATTGCTCGTTTGTCCATCAGTTACAGTAGTATGTGATAGTCTCAGTTGAAACTTAGAGACATCATAGTATGTAAACTATCGGTAGTCTTTAGGTTCCTTAGTCTTTTCTTCATCTATAAGCTTCTCATCAAATTCATCAACTCGAACATTTACAGTTTCAATAATCTTGTTAGTCATCTTGTTCAGACATTTGTAAGCTTTACTTTGAGCAGAATATCCTAAGAATATTCCTTCATCTCCTTTGGAATCAAACTTACCATTCCTATCATCTTTTAGGATAAAACACTTACTTCCAAAGATTCTAAAATAACTTACATTAGGCTTGTGTCCAAACCAAAGTTCATATGGTGTTCGGTTGGAGTCCTTTAACTGTACTCGGTTAAGTACATAGACAACAATACTTACAACTTCTCTCTAGAATGTTTGTGCAATGTTCTTTTGTATAATCAGTGTCCTCGCACAATCAACTATTGATCTTTTTCTTCTTTCAACAATGCCATTCTGTTGTGGTGTTCTCAGTGCAAACACTTGTCTCTAGATTCCATGCTCATTGCAGAAGTTAGTAAATTCATCAGATATAAATTCACCACCTCTATCCGACCTTAAGCATTTAATCTCCTTACTGGTTTCCTCTTCAACCTTAGCCTTATACCATTTAAACATCTTAAATGCTTCAGACTTTTCTTTCAAAAACATCACTATCATCAATCTAGTATAATCATCAACAAAGAGAATAAAATATCTATCACCACAGTAGCTTTGAGTTCTCATCAGTCCACATAAGTCGGTATGTACCAACTCAAGAATTTTCTTTGTTGAGAAATATTTTCTTTTAAAACTAGATTTAGTCATCTTTCCCTTTTGACATTCATGACAAAGAGTATGATCAGGATTATGTAAGTTAGGCAAACCTCTAACTCTTTTCTTCTTACTGATCTTGATCATATTATCAAAATTTACATGACATAATCTCTTGTGCCATAGCCAAACATCTTCATCTTTCATTAGTAAACAAGAAGATTCATCAATATCAAGATAAAAAAGGTTACCTCTGGTCTGAGTACCAATCCTAACAAGTCTTTCATCAGCTTCATAGATTTTCACCTTTTTGTTTTCAAATACCAATCTGTGACCTGAATTAATCAGCTGTGCAACACTCAACAGACTATAATTTAGTCCATATACCGAGTAAGCATTCTCACATCTTATCTTGTCATTTATTACTAGGGTAACTTTACCTTTCATAGTGCACAGAGCATCATTTACCATTTTTACAGAACCACCATTATATTCAACTAATTCTTCAAATTTGTCTACATCACCTGTCATATGATGTGTGCAGCCACTGTCAATAATCCATGTATCATTCTTTCTTACTTGTGAAATCAGGGCAGATTCTTCATGTTTCTCATCTTCTTCTAAATCATCCTTCATCACCATAAATACAATCTTTACACTAGAATCAGATTGAGAGTTAGTCTCTTCAGCAACAAAGTAAGCCTTCTTACCTTTATCTTTTTGGTCATCTCTATCTTTATGTCGGTAATTCTTATGAACTCTCCTTCCATAACTTCCTTCAGATCTGTCTCTAGGTTCATCATCATCATTTCTTTTATGAGGATATCTAGTAGTGATATGACCTACTTCCTTGCAGTTAAAACAAGCCAAGGGTAATTTAACTTTATACTTCCCTCTACCTTTCGGTAATCTTCTAGCCATTAACACTTCAAGCTTATCAAGGTCATCATCAGTGTCACTATCATATTTACTAGATTTCCCAATCGTCAATTTTGACATGAAAGAAGACTCAATATTACTTCCAGAAGGTACAACATTGTTATCAAAATTATTTAGCTCAAAGGTAGTAAGCTTACCAATCAAAGTATCAAGAGTGAGATTGGAAGAATCTCAGTTTTCATTAATTGCAGACACTCTGATGGCATATACAGGTAAAAAAGTTCTGAGGATTTTGCTAATAATTGTTTCTTCATCAATGACTCCATCAGAAGCTCTTACAGCATAAACAACTTCTTTGATTCTGTTTGAATATTCCATAATATTTTCTCCTTCTGATGCAAGAGCATCCTGGGTGTAAGAGCAATCTTGCATCACCCAAAAATATTTCTATTTTTGTATTCAATAAGGGCTATCTTGTGCAGAGTTGCTATTTATGGAAACTTGCTATTTTTAGTAAGTTGGTCTTACGATCTCAGAATGTTCTAATTTTACATATGGAGGTTCATCTCAGTCATATCAGCCTACCAGCAAAGTTTCATGGCTAGATTAGGTCTAGTTTTGAAGATATTGAAGATTTTTGGTATTGGCAGCAGGGTACAGAAACTTTGAACTCAGTTTTGAAGGCTTTAGAGGCCCCAGATGAGGTTCAAAATTTGGGTGATAGGTGCTTTGCGTGGGTCAAGCCTATAGAGCACTTCATGGCATTTCCAGAATGGGGTTATAATATCCAATTGGGTCAATGGGTGATGACTTATGGTCTTCGGAAGTTGGGTCACCTAAAATGGCAGAAAATATTTTTTCTTCAAAATTTCTATTTGGGTTTCAAAACTCATTTTGAGCCGACTTTGATGTAATAAATTGTAAAATAAAATAATTCTAAGTTTGGTCGGCCCTAAGGGCTAAATTTTTAATTCTGAAAGTTTGTAATTCCACATTTGTGGAGATAATAAGAAGCCAATTTTCTATTCTTGCATATTATTGTTGTTGTTTCTCTATTTCTGTTATGTGTTTGTGGTATTAAGGGGAGCACCCTTCATCACCTTCTTTCATTCTCATTTCATCAAATTTTCCTCTTAAGCTCTCTGCTCTAGCTCTCTTGACAGATGTGTTACCACTATATACTTGCTCTAGTCTATCCCACATTGCCTTAGCAGTATTCAATCCTTTGATTTCTTCAAATTCAATGTCGGTATAGGCAGCAACAAGTTCCATCATTGCTACATTGTGATCATGCTTATCTTTTAGTTGTTCCACAGTCAGAGGACCAGTCGGTTCACTATAGCCAGTTGTCATAAAATGTAGTGCATTTCCACCAATTCCATCTATATGAAATTTCATTCTTTGTTGCCATACTAAGAAGTTGTCTTTGTTCAGTCTGGGCACTTCCCTCTTATTCATTTTGTGATCTTTATGCTCAAGTCCTTAAAACTTTGTTTCAAGCAACCAACACTCTGATACCAATTGTTAGAATAACTAAGAGGGGGGGGGGGGGGGTTGAATCAATTATCCAAGTCCTAAAAAAAAATAAGTAACTTAAAAATTGTATCTTCAAATACTATCACTCGGTAAACATATATCTCCTTCACTATCATTGTATTTACTGATTATCAGATAAGCTCAAAATAATTTACCGATTAAATCTAATAGTTAACATGTAAAGTATGATAACAAATGGATAACATGCTCAACACATAACACAAAAGATTTTAATGTGGAAACCCTGTTAAGGGAAAAACCACCTGGGAACTGACAACCCAAAAATTTCACTCTTCTGAAGTGATGCCTATGAGGAACAAACCCTATTAAAGGTTACAATGTACACTGTTAGGTGTGACCTAGTTAGAGGATTTTCCACTAGGAGTTATCTTTCAATCTTCTGTCACTCACTGTGCTGATTTACAAGATAACCATGTTTTGCTGATTAGAATGAAACACCAATCAAAACTTAAAAGTTCACTCAGTTAAGAGATTTTCACTGATTACAATTGTTAGAAAGTAACAGTAGTTTGATTCGCCTTATTACAAAAAATTGGAGATTATGAATCAATGTTATGCTCAACTAATATTTTCTGACCATTTAACACTTCAGATCTTAAATCAACTTCACTTACAATCAATCAATACTATGCTCTGTGTAGCTTGGTTTGTTCTTTGTGTAGCTTGGTTTTTGTAGTCTCGGTTCAGTAACTGATTGATCAGAAATTGCATGAATACAGATTCATGCTCAGCTTCCTGTGGTATCTCCTTCTTCTTCTCTTATTAATATAATGTATTTTCTTTCTCCTTAAATAAACAAGTAAGCCATTTCATTTTCATCCATTAGATTTTGCTGCTTAATCCTGTTCATTGCTTTTGCCACTTTAACCTTCTTCAATAGATGTGTCTTTAACACATTTCAATCTTCTTCATCAGATATTTCTTCAATTTTGTCAGCCATCGATCTTGTAACAAACTTTATTCCTTTTCATATCTTTACGCTGATTTCGAGGTGCCAGCTCATCAATCTTCCTGGCCTACAACATCATTAAATGATCTTCTATTCTTCTCGGTCCAGTCAAGGAAATGTGTCGGTAAACCTTATTGGTTAAACTTGTGCTCGGTATACAACACACTGCGTCGGTGTATACTGTCATCGGTGTTCATACTAAGAATCTCGGTAAACACTAAATTGTCTTCTTTTACCAACCAACACTGCTTTGTATCTTTGAATTCCTTTCTTCATAATAGATGAATACAGCGTACTAGGATCAACATAATGAGATCAAAGACTCATCAATAAGTTATCCAAAGCATTCCATAACTTCATCTGCTATGACCTTCTTCCACCATTCTTCAGATGTCTCGATAATAAATAACTTACAATATAAGTACTGTCAATCTAATAAGAAACTAGTTGACATCAATGACAACATCATACTAATTTAGCAAACAGTATTATCTATCCATCTTCAGCTCTATAATCTTCAATCACTTGTTCAACAATCTCTCCATATGATAAATCAGTTGTAGACTTAACACTAGTATTTCTTCTTTTTTCCATGATTTGCAGTCTATAACATTGGTTCTAACCCTTTTGAGTCCCCACCCACCAATGTGGGAAATCTTTAACTGAATATAATAGGAAAAACAAGAGTTTGCTTAACAACTTTATCTCTAGACTCTCCCCAGTAGAGTCACCATTTTGTTGGTGTTCTTTTCTTTTTACTTGTAGGTTTACACTATGATTGACAACTTAATGTCACTGACTCTATCACCACTCCAAAGTCTGCAAGGAAAAGGGCCAATTAACAAGGATCAAAGAGATCCTCCTACACTTTGAGCTTAAATGCTTAGGTGGGTGTACCTTTGATTCTCTTCTTGAAAGGAATCACTAAATTTTATACATTTATACCCCTTACTAACTAATTAAAAGATTTTATTATTTATATTGTGTGTGTGATTGATGATGATGAACTACTTCCAGAGAATGAACTAGTGCCTTAACCAAGGGCATAGAGTTATCAACAATGCATATCAACTGAAAACCCCAACTCAAACACTCTTGGAGTTATAATAAGTGCTTTTCCTATTATTCCTCTCCCTCACATACCTGGACATCAAATTCTTATCTAGCCATGAACTCACTAAAATCACCTTAAAGACATTAATCCTAACTTTGTTAGGAACTCAAAGATAACTCCACAATACTCTTTGTTTACCATATGCTAACTCACTTTGTGACATCAACATATATGAGCCCAAGAACAAAATAAGAAGACGTACACAAATATAAGATTGTAATCCAAGTATATTCTCATTAAAATTTGCAGAATCAATACATTACCAAAACAACAAAATGCTAGGAAACAAACCCTAAATCCAAGCTCTCCTTGTTTAGTCTTTTACATTAACTTCCAATATACATCAACAACAACCTAATACAAAAAAACTTTTGCAAATATATACCCCTAGTCATCTTGGGATCCAGAAATAGGATGCAACAAGCTATGGATGACTAGGGTTAGGGTTTCACCCACCAAACCAACTAGAATCAATCACAATTTAATACAGGGGAGGAAAGCCAAGCAACCTGGAGAAAAATAGATCCAAGAATGATCTGTAATCATGATAATTCCCTAAGAAAGTATTGAAAACCATGGAATTGCCCATATTTGTCAACCTATTCAGCCACCTGCAACATGCCTCAAGCAACAAATTCCCTCCATTTCCCCATGGTACAGTCCTATAATCGATCATGGAAACCCTCTGGACAACTCTGCAACAATTGATAAAACTGATTCTACCAAATCCAGCCACTTAAACATTTAATTCCCATCCTTCCTATTGCTAAAAACCCTTGAAAATATTCAAATTTGAATTACAACAGTCATCCAGACAGAGTTTAAAATGTGACCATCGATCCTAGCATCTTCCTAACAAATTGGGCAGTCCACATTAATATCAAAAAATAGTCATGAACCCTTTGAAAAGTCTCCGCCATGCTAGCAGTCAACAACCAATGAAAATCAAGCAAGTTAGCGATACGTAGCAGTTTGGACCCACACATTATAAGCCCTTTAATCAGATGGTTTTCTTAGGATCGCATGGCCCAGAAAGATTCCATACGAACTTAAGACAACCATAGATCTTCTACAAATGTCAGGACCCTCAAGGACATGCCAGCAACTAGGTCCCACTAACACATGCCAAATCATCACAAACTTGCTGACCAATAAGAAAATGCCACACCATGAAATCCAACAGGAAAACAAACAACCTTTTCATCGGACATAGGTCCATCTGACAAACTTCCACCTCATTGCTCACATCAACCAATAAAAAATTGCCACCCGTGCACACTTGGTAGTGGACCCACTCCAGTCGGCATGAACATGATGGAGGATCTGACGGCCAGTGCATGATCTCATAGGGAAAGAAGATTCCATGAGATCATATGCCCACCATAGATCAAGAATCTTACACTGAGATACTGGGCCCATCGGGATAGATGGCACTTTGTCACTATACTGCTTGTCAAAAATTCTGACAATCTGCAATCTTGTGAAACAACAATAGCCACACAATTCTTAATGGGCGGAACTTAGGAAAAATTATTGCAGGAGACTTAGGCTTAGAGAAATCTATAAAAAGGGGACCTTGACATGAAACCTAACTATGAAACACATAAAGTGAACCCAACCTTTTAGCACATGGGTAATTTAGGACTTAGTGACTGAAAAAGGTAATGCAAAATTAGAACAAGGCTAGGGCGAACTAGGGTTTCATATCCCAACAGCTAGATTTTCAAATTTTTGACCTAGGTTTTAAGCTAGAGATAGAGAACAACCTGTAGAGACCAGAGGAAAGATGATGAAGCCATGAAAAAAATTTTAGGTGCTAACACATAGCTCATATGGTTTTTTATTAACGCGAGGCCTCAATTGAGTTCTATTGATGGTGTAGACTGTTGTATTGACCGCATCTCTCCAATAGGTGTGTGCAACTTTTCGTTCAATCATGATGGTGTGTTTTTTATCAAGGATGATCCTATTCCTTCTCTCTACAATTCCATTATGTTGAGGGGTTCTAGGTGCACTTAACTATCTCTTTATGCCATGTTCTTGGCATTACTCATAGAATCTGTTAGAGGTGAATTCTCCTGCTCTATTCGATCTCAAACATTTTATCTTTAGTCCAGATTCATTCTCAACCTTAGCTTTGAATATTTTGAACTTATCAAATTCTTTTGACTTATCTTTCAAGAACGCAACCAACATTATCCTAGTATAATCATCAACAAACATAATGAAATAGCTTTCACCATAGTATGATCTTGTTTGAGTTGGACCACATAGGTCTGTGTGAATCAAATCCAACTTGTTCTTTGCTGAATTTTTCTTGCTCCTAAATGAATTTCTCACATGCTTTCCCATTAAACATTCCTTATATATGGTATCAACTAGCTTTTCTATGCTAGGTAGATCTCTTACTCCCTTTACATTGCTTATCTTTACTATTTTATCAAAATTGATATGACATAGTCTTTTATGACACAACCAACTATCATCAACTTTAGTAACAAAACAACTTTCTTCTGAATTGAGTTAAAAAACATTACCTCTTGTCTTTGAGCCTGATGCAATCATAACACCATCTTTGTTGTTAATGATGCATTTGTCATCTTTGAACTCCAACTGATAGCCTTTTCCAAGTAACTTTCCAACACTAAAAATGTTATGTTTCAAACCATCAACATAAAGAACATCATCAATACTATTATTTCCATCCAAGATGATGGCTCCTCTACCAACTATTAAAATAAGAGTGTTGTCTCTGAATCTAACCATACCGCCATTGTATTTTTCCAAATGAACAAAACTATCTTTATCACCTGTCATGTGATGTGAACAACCACTATCTATAATCCAGTATGTACTTATGTCAGCTTGTGAAATCAATGCTAGCTCTTGTTCCTTTTTATCATCTTTATGACTTGTCTTATTATTTATTTTATCTACAATAGTAATGAATCCAATTTCTTCTTCACCAGATTCTTCATCTAAAACTCCATCTCCAGCATAGTAGCATTCCTTACAATACTTAGGCTTGTAATCCTTTTTAAGCTTTCTAGCTCTAGTAGGACACTTAGATGCAAAGTGACCGATCTTATTATATGAAAAGCACTTAAATGGAAATTGACCTTCATATTTTAATTTTCATTTCTTTTCTCTTTTGAAAATTATAGCAATTAAATCATCTAGAGTTTTCTCTTCATCATCATCATCAAAATTACTAGAAGTGTTTGCAGATTTCTTACCATGAACTATTGCTTTGAAGGTTGTCTCACTCTTTGGTTTTGTCTTCAATCTTGAGATCTCAAAAGCTGAGATTTTGCTGATCAAGGTTTCTCTCTTGAAATTTGATGTAAGCTACATGGTCTCATCAAGGATGTTGATCTTTCTTTCATATTCAGGAGTGAGAGTAGTCATTAACTTGTCCATGATCTCCTCCTCTGAAATCTCTCCAGCATTGTTTCTAATTTTAGCAACTGCTTCATTTATTCTTTGATTATAAGCTCTGATGTTTTCTTCAGGCATCATCTCTAATGCATTGTATCTTTTCTTCCATGTCTTTCTGAGCACATCTTTTTCTTGTTTGTCTCCTTCAAATATGTCTTCTAGGTGCTTCCATATTTTGTGGGTTGTATCTAGCTTTTTTATTTCTGAAAACTCACCATCAGATAGGGTGCCGATAAGGGCTTCTTTAGCAATAGCATTCTGATGAAACAATTCCTTTTTCCTATCAATAGCATCATCTTGTGAAAGGTCTTCTAGGGTAGGTATCTTGGCTGCTTTGATAGTTACATCAAAAACTTCAAAACCAATGCACTACAAATGGGTCACCATCTTGTTTTTCCAATCAAGATAATTCTCTCCATCAAACTTAGGAATTTCTTTCCTGAATTATGCCATTTGATCGACCTCAAGTTGTTAAAATTTCTCCCTGAGGCACTTGGCCCTGATACAAATTGTTAGGAATAGTCCCAAGAGATAACTGACAGGGGGGCAGAGGGGGTGAATTAGTTATCTACAAGATTCAATTCTTTATCCAATTAACTATACTTAAACATTAAGCATAAAAACAATGAAAGAACATATGAATACAACACCAATATTTTGGTTATGGGGAAACCCAAATAGGTAAAAACCCCAGTGGATATTGACACCCACTAATATTCTGCACTAGATTATTATGAGCCTTGTTAGAAGGTCCTTAACCCTGTTAGGAGTTTCTTTGTAATATATTAGTACAGTAGACCTGGTCAAGGGTCAGACCCTATTAGGAGTCTTTTACAATTGTCCCTATTAGGGGAGAGGATGCACCGTCTGAGACCACACTGCTCAAAGGGGTGAAGACTACAACCTTCTATTAAAAAGATACACACTATATTTGGATCTTGGTGAATTGCACATTGACCTGCTATCTGGATTAGTTCCAATGAATAACACAAGTACTTTACTTGGTCACATAGACCTTCTTCTAATGTCTCAACACTTCACACACTCTACTCTTCTTTGCTTAATCAACTATGAACCACACTTCAGCAATCACAAATGACTGCCTATAAATATATTTCCTCCAAATGATATAATCAAGTTGGCCTATTAGAACCACCTTGAAATAATAATAGAGAAACCATAACAAACTCCAATAAATATTCTTTTAGCTCTACTATGCACACAACATAATCTGGGACCTGTCCAATAAGATAATTGTAGATGCACGCTATACACTGTTGGCTCTACCAAAATAACTAAATCTTTCTCCTCAAGCTTAATTAACTCATGCACTCTTAATTGAACATCAATAACTCTCTTCTAAGCCTAAATAAAAGGGCACATACCCACAAGATAGGCACAACTCTAGAACCAATAAAATCTCTGTCGGCTCTTCTGAAGAAACACAGGAAACTACTGCTAGCGAATAGCGACTGCATAAATTCACTTCTACTCATCAAAAAACTATGCATCCATGACTGACACATCACTAACATGTCTTCAACATATATCCAAGTGCCCAAGGATCTATGATAACTGTACAGACAAATATACATAGAACACTACCTGTAACTCTATTAGGAACACTGCTGACACAAGCTACTATATAACTATCTATGCTAACAGTTAACCTCTACGCCCATGATATCATGTTGATATCATATTGATGCTTCATATACTGAAGGCTTACTATATAAGACTTCCACACATGCTACTTTCCATATGTTGTCATCAATGACAAACATACAGTCAGTACTGGCTTGTTGGCAAATATCCAACATCACCATCTCCTCTACCATCTCCACCAGCAAGATCATCTATTTATTAATCTCAAAAAAATCTTTAAAGATATCATTCTCCTTCTCCTCCAAACTAGAGTTAACAGGAATAGGTTCATCAACCTTCTACTCCTGAGGTTTTTTATAAGGAAAACACCTGATAACTCCACATCCCTTAACCTCTATCTCCTATAAAGGTATCATCTTATGCTGAGCTCCTTCATGCCTAACCACATAGGTGTTATTATGACCATCAAACAAAACATTCCTATCAAACTATTAGGGTCTACTGATCAACAAATGACAAGCATCCATAGGTAATACATCACATAATATCTCATCAAGGTAAGATCCAATTTGAAACTTAACCGAGCATTGTTCTTTAACTCTAACCTTAGAAATATCTTGTATCCAACTAATCTGATAAGGATTAGGATGTTTCCTTCTTTCCAAATTCAATTTACTAAGCAGTTAATCTGAAATAAAGTTCTTAGAACTACCACCATCAACTATGACATTACATACATTATCCTTGCACTTACATTTGGTTCTAAAGAAATTTCTCCTTTGCACTGATTCATGAACACATGTAGCTAATCTCCTAGTGACAAGACATTCACCTTTCTCTAGAACATTCTCAATGTCCTCTTCAGCAACTAATGCAACTCTTTTCTTAGGACACTACCAACTTCTATGACTAGCTTCACCATAGTTATAAAAAATGTCAGTGAACTCATTCTTCCACCTTCCTCTCTATCTAGCATTCTTACTAACTTGACCATTGCTAGATCCCACATCAGACTTAGGATTCTCTATTACATTACTCTCAACAATTGTCTCACTAGCTTTACCACCTCAGTTCCTATTAATTTGTCTACCTTCAAACTTCTTATTTAGCTTCTCTTCAATCTTCAATGCCATCTGATAAGCATCACCAATTGTTGTCATCCACATAGTAAGTAACTCTTCTTGAATACTAGGTCTCAAACCATAGACATACCTAGCAACCTTCTCTTTATCAGCTTCAAAATGACCAGTCCTAATTAGGATTCTATAAAACTCCTCGGTATACTCCTATACCAATTTGCTAGTCTGCTTCAAAGCTTGCATCTTCTTAAACATATCCAATTCATAATCCACTAGAATTAATTGCTTCTTCAATTTATCCACCATTCAGTTCCACTTAGTGATCTTTTCTTTCCCTCTTCTACCTCTTTCCAACTGAACTTCTCTCCACTAGATATTTTCATGACCTTTCAACTTAGTCTTTGCAAATCTAACCCTATCAGGATCTTCTATTTCTTCATACTCAAAGTACTCATCAATATCATTGATCCAATCAATCAATTCTTCTGGCCTAAGGCTTTCAACAAATGCAGAAACTTCAATCTTAGCTCTTTTCCCAATCTTAGACATAGCTTTCAAAATTTAATTCTCCTCAGAATCTCTAGTTTCTTCTACAGCTTCTTCAAAATGATCTTCCTCAGATTCATCATCACTATCCTCTTTCAAGGTAGGCTTCTTCTTTCTCAATTCCTATTGTAGGTATTGCACTTATTTTTGCAAAGCCCTAAAATCATCAAGATAGAATTCATCATTAGCTTCCTCTTCTTTAGGGATCTCACAGTTTCTCCTCAGAGGCATCTTAAAATCAAGATCTAGACACACAAGATCCACTCAGCTCCAACAGGAATAGACTTTGGTCAAACATGAACAAACTTCACTCTGATATCACCTGATGCAGTCAAGGCTGGTGGATACAATTATGGACTGACCAACCTTACAGCCAAACTGATATGTAGAAAAAATACACAATAACAACAACATATATGAAGTGAAACATAAGTCTTTATTCATCAAATTACTGATTACATGTAGTGTGCTGGGCTGTAAGACCTTCTCGGTTATGACCAATTACAATGCAAGTAACAGTCTACAAGATCTCATAGGATCCAAATCTTTTCCCCAATATCAGCATTCAACTAGCCCATGTTTGTAACACACAACACACTGGTAGGCACCTAGGAAAGATCTAAACTTGTACTCAAACTTCCAAGAAATCTTCTTGCTCCTAAGCTCATAGGCTACTAACCTTCCTTCCAACCATTTGATGCCTAAACAACTACCCAAGAATCCTATAAATATTGATTCACAACCACAAGTCGGCTGATGAAACAATTAACCCTTACAAACAAATATTAAATGCTAAAACATTAGTCGGCTCTCACATAGCCTTACAAAATAAATGAACTCTCAAAGATGGCCCCAAATGGTCATCAGATCCACATAGAAGAATGTAACACACCAGATCTAGGTCCCTACATGTCCAATGGTCAATCCATAACATGAGGAGCATGACCCAAATTAAATGCACCAGTCAGCCAAGCCGATCTAACAAAAAAATCCCATCGGTAAGCAAGAACACTGAGAAACAAAAGAAATAACTGAGCACTAGTTGACCAACCATGCCATGTATGACTGAGAAATGTAGTTATCGTTGAGTGCTAGAGAACTGATGCCTTCAGTCACTGAGCATTCTTTAGAGACCGAGCACCCTGGTAACTACATAAACTGAGCGACCAGTCTCCCAAACCAAGCAAGAACTTCACCAAACTAAGATCAAAACTAACAATCTACCTTCAAAGAAAAACATAGTTTTGGTTGATACAGGATTGCCAAGAATCCTAGGATGCTCCTACATCATTCAACAACTTAACATCGGCTGCTATAACAAGGTGTGAATACATGAGAATGCTTTTGTGCTTCTCATAATCTTCAAATGTCGGAATGCCATTATTTCTAATCATATATGTGCTTAACCATGTTCCCGCAACAACATGTGATCCTATTGGATATGTGAACATATCATCATCTATCATCGGTTGTGGAATTTTCTGCTTTCCTCGTACATAATGTGCTAACCATTAATCTAATCTCTCATCATTCCCTTCTGGTGCAACCAATGCAAAAACATGTCCTTGCTGTAGAAGATCTGGAAGATGGTTGTAGTCAAGTGAACAATCCATGTCATCATTTATTACATACACTATGAGAGATAAAGGAGTAAGATAATGTGGAATTGATGTATAAACCCACTCACTTGACTCACACTGATCCCAATCACACTAAAGACAACTCCAGCAATAACAAGCCAACTCTCATGTCCAAATGATCCATGTACTAGCATCTGAGCTTTGAAATGAATGCATTTTTGAAGAATCTTTCACATTTGACAATCCAACCTATCTCCTATTATGCCCAACTCAACCAACGAAAAGAATCTATGAACTGTTGAATTAAGAGTCCCCCCTGTGACAATGTTGAAGTATACCTATCAACAATCCTCTGTGTGTGTGTGTGTGTGTGTGTGTGTGTGTGTGTGTGTGATGTAGAACGCATCTCAGTGGTGCATGAAGTCTGCAACTTCATCATTATCTCTTTCTTTTAACAAGAGATTAGAGGCTCATAATCTTTCGATACTACAAAAACAATAATAAAAAAATCAACTTCTGTTATTATCATCGAATGAAACTCACCAACCAAATTTACCTTCATTGGTTATCATATGCCTCACGGATCCTTCATGGCTTGTGACTATGTGTTTGCCACCTTAAATCAGTCACCGACCAACAAGAGAAAATCTTTCTCTACTTACCTTGTTGATGGGATCAGCTATGCTCAAAGATCAAATCCAAAAAACCTTCATGATAGTAAAGAT
Source organism: Chamaecyparis obtusa (assembly GCA_027943335.1). Classification (NCBI taxonomy): domain Eukaryota; kingdom Viridiplantae; phylum Streptophyta; class Pinopsida; order Cupressales; family Cupressaceae; genus Chamaecyparis; species Chamaecyparis obtusa. Next base: position 328,833 of record BSBK01004809.1, read on the forward strand.
CGAGCCCAAATAATTGATTCTTGAAATCGGTGAACCTGATGACTCAAGGACATACCAATCTTCCATTAACCTGATGAAATTTTATTTCACAGACAAGCTTTTCTAATTTATCAAAGCACGGCCACCACCTTTCCTTTTTTAGAACTGAATGCACACTATAACATTCTTTACCACATTCCATCACACCAAGTGCCGATACTTATATGGATTTGGTTCTAGTTCCATCAAATATGTGTTAGACATGTTCACTACCATTCGTCTCACTACAAAGACCAAGCCACAATATAATGATCTTCACCCGATGATCTTCAAAAATCATTTAAAGATCCGAACTAGTATAATAATGCACTCTAGTTTCCATTAGGTGACTGTTGAAATACTATTCCATGACTTCTTCACAGGTCTGAGAAAACTTAATAACTTCAATATCATTCCTAAGGAAACAACCACTTTCCACAAACAAAGAACATTCTCATCCCCAATTCGAGACTATTCTAACAAAACCTGAAACTCTACACTCTATGACAAAAATCTGATACCATTCAATGATTCAACACAAGATTCACATAACCAAAATGAATTCTTGAATATCATTATAGACTTAAACAATATTCATAATCAAGACTGATGTAAATTGATTCCTAAATAACAATATGAATCGGCATGGGAGAACAATTTAAAATTTATCAGAACTAAACCTGATCATGTGAAAATCAAAATGCAAATACATTTCTTTATAATAAGAGAATACATAATCTCATCGGCTCTCTAGCCTCTAGCCAGAGAGCCCAAATCTTTTCACAATATCTTGGTCGATCTTCTAGGAGAAAATCTATGTCTATTCCCCCCTTTTTGATTACATAATCTTGTCTATTTAAAGACAATTTGGAATGGTTACTGTTACCCAAAAAATTACCTGTTCCATACAACTCTGGCTATGATGGTTTTGATCTAGAGGTTTGCATTTTAACCCTGTTGAGAGCCTTGAGAAACTTTATGGTCCTGTGCCTTATCTTATGTCTCTACAAATTTATTTAGCTCTCTGGTCTACAAGCCTCTCAATTTGAAAAAATCTAGCTGTTGGTGAGAAAACCCTAAAACCCTCTAGCCTATTATTTTTCACCATTACCTTTTCGGGCCACTTAAATTAATTAAAACCCATGTGCTTTATAAAGCAACCACCTTTTCATGTGTTACCACTAGGTCTTTGGGCAAGGTCCCTTTTAATATTTTCTCAAAAGGCCTAAGTCTTCCCGGCAAATATTTCCATACAACTACCCCTTTAAAACTTGTGGCTTTTGCATGATCTCATGACTCTAGGTTGTCAGACTTTTTGACATGCAATCATGCCATAGAATTACACCTATTTGGGTGGGCCCTTTCTTCATTCTCAGTCATCAGCACTTCATGTCAGTGGGTCCACTGCCATGTAGTCTGAGGTGTTTACTTTTCATTGGTCGAGGGTTCATGATGTGGAGACATGCCAGAGCAGGCCCAGTGGTTTTCTTTCCTGAAGATCCAACAATAGTCACATGATCAAATGGGGTAGGAATATTCCTTGTGATCATATGACAACCGTCGACCTTTCTTTCCTACCAGGACTCTGTTAGGTGGGTCCTTGTGTTATGATGTGCTTGCTTCTTATTGGCTAGCTAAACGATGATAGGGATTTTTTAGTGGGTTTGAGTATCTTGAGTGAGGTGGCAGGGAAGTAAGATCTATGGTGGATGCATGATCTCATGCAATATTCTGATCCCATGCAATCATGCGACCACCATCCAATGCAAAGTAGATTCTTTCAACTTCCGAGGTGTCATTTGACTTGTGACATGCTCATTTTCTATTGGCCCTTGACTGACGATGTGGACTTTGACCTTTCAAAAGGCTTGTGACTGTTTCAAAGAAGATATGGGCTATTTGAATATTTTCAAAAGGTTTCTTTCTAGTTCCCTACTGTTGGTTGAATGCGAAGGTGCAGGTAGCTCGGAATTAATGTTTCCAAGATAGTTGTAGTTGGAATAGATGAGGAAAAGATCTGGGTGGCCGTAGTGTGGTACCATGTCATTTTTTTTTGTGTGCCTAAGAAGCATTAAAGGGTTGGTGCCACCTATGATTGTTAATTATTTCAAATTTGAATATCTGAAGGTATCAAATTTTAGACATGAATAATGAGCCCAACTTGCAAACACAAATTTCATGATAGTGGCCTAAGTTTTCTAGCTTGCAGAGAATTAGTCTTTTGATCAATATATTTTCAAGAATAACATTATGATCAGACATGACATAATTAGGGTTTTTGCTATTATTTTATGTAAATCCATCTAACCCTAATTAGGTTTTGCTCCTGCCTACGTGCAAAAGGAGATGTATATAATGTTTTTTGGGGCTTTTTAAAGCCAGGAGTTTATATTTTGTAAAAAGAGAGTTCATCTTTCTAAGAAGTTATCTAAGGCATTCTTTCTACCCTCTGGCTTCTGCAATTGTAACCTTTCATTAACTGTTTAGATATTGTAAAGTGTATTGTGACATTCTTTCGTGTCCCCTATACCTTCTTGTCTGAATTTTCTCTTATTGAATTCAGTGTATGTATGTTTTCAGTAGTATCTTAGGGTTCTTGATCCCTCTTTCTTTCTGCAGTTTATGTGTATGCCTATGAATGATTTGATTTAAATTCTCTTGTGGGTATATTTCCACCCTTGGCAATCTATCTCATTCTTATACCCAATTGCAGAGGTGAATGTTTGTTTGTAGGTTATAGTTTGTGTCTAAGTTACTGAGAGTGCTTTTGCCTTGTGAAATTCTCTCTTTCCCCTGCATAGCATCTCTATATTACAGACCCTTCTATGAAATATTGATGCAAGCCTATTCATTGAGTTGAGATCTCCTAGACCTAAGATTGTGTGCTGAGTTCATCCTTTATACTACGATTCATACCATATTTTCGTTGTATCACCTAGTAGGTAGTTTTCTTTCAAGTTACTTTCCCTTTCAGCATTCCTTCTAACCCTTTCCCCTCAAAGATTTACTTTCCTATCTAGAAGAAAATTAAGGTGATTATCCAAGAGGAACCAACCTAGAACTTGGAGGTCTCATCTCAGTTAGCATAGGTCCCAACACCTGGAGATAATTCCTATGTTATTGTTATACACTGATTTTGCACCTCTGTCTCAAGCTCTTGTAGTCTTGATAACTCAGTATAACTTGGGAATCATCTCAAGGTTGTGGGACCTTTGCTAACTGAGATGAAACCTCTAGGTTTTAGGCTAGTTCATCTTGGACAATCACCCTAATTTGGTTCTTAATAGGAAATTAAATCTTTTGAGGGAAAGGGTTAGAAGGAATGCATGAAATGGAAATAATAGGAAAGCAAACTACCTACTAGGTGATGCACTGAAAATAGGGTTTGGATCTTAGTATAGAGGGATGAAATTAGTGAAAGGCTCAAGTCTAGGAGATCACAAATTACTGAATAGGCTTTCATCAGTATTTCATAGGAGGGTCTGCAAAAAAAAGAGGGTGTTCAGGGAAAGAGACAAATTCTTTCACAACAACAAGACTCTTAGGATTAGACAACAATCTATGACCTGCAAACAAACATTCACTCCTATAACTCGGTGTAGGATTGAGACAAGACTGTTAGGGGCTGAAATATACCCAAAAAACATCTAAATCAAATCAAACAAAATAACACACATAGTTACAAAAAGTAAGAGGAATCAGGAAACCTAAGATATCATTGAAAACATGCATACACTTTGATCCAATAAGAGATAATCCACACAAGAAAGCATAAGGACAACAAGAATGTCACAAAATACTTTGTAATATCTAAATTATCAATGGGAGATTACAAAGAGTAGAAAACCAGAGGATGAAAAAGTGTCTTAGATAGCTTTCTAGGAAAGAAACTTTCCTTTTTACAAAATGTGAACTCTGAGCACTAAGGCTCTCAAAAAAATATATATACAACACTCACTGCACGCAGGCAGGAGTCAAAAATTCTAACTAGGGTTATAGGCTTTACAATAAAATAATCAACCCTAGGTACCTTGAGAAGACTGATCATAAATTAAACTTTATAGTATCATGGCCGATCAGCCTTCAAGTTGCATGCCCATCTTTGTACTTGGTCATGCCTGTAGACAAGCAACCTAGACTTATCCTCTTTCTTTGCACAAAAACTCACCATGAATGCACTGATACCTTTCTGGGACAAGAAACAACCCATGATGGCCACCCAAACTTCATCATCATCATGCTCAAAACTAGAAAATGTCCTTAGAAATCAATTCTGAGCTACCCCACCACTTTGTACATGTCCTCTATAGAAGAAAAGCCTGCAAAAAAAAGTTGCACCGCTTGAAATGAACATTGGTTGCATGATCGCATGAGCCTAAAAGGTCACATGCGATCATGCAACTAGCCACTTAAAACTATCTCCACCACCACATAAGACATCTGGGCCCACAAGACCACACTGCAAGATTAACCCTAGCTTACCTAGGGTTCATTTCTTCCTAGTCGCCAAGTCACCTGATCCTTTCCTTAACCCTGGCTACATCCAACAACCACGCAAAATCTCTTAACCACGCATCTGCTTTACCAACCCTAGGCCCACCTTGATTGAGATTCTAATCTAACAGTGGGCGCATGATCTCATGGGGTTGAAAGATCCCATGAGATCATGCGACCATCGTTGATCTTCACCACATCATCATCACAGATTGAGATTCCATCGGACCCACGAGCCATTGAGATCCTCATCGGACGGTTGTCACATGATCACATGGGGTTGGAAGATCCCATGCAAACATGCAACCACCGTTAGATCTTGATCGCACTTGCATCCCAGACCCACTGTAAAACCTTGTCACCAGCTGACCAATGAAATGCGGGCACATCACCAAACTATAGGCCCTTATCAGCATGGCTAATGGTTTGTCACATGTTTGCATAACCTAAAAAGGGTCTATGCAATCATGTGACAAACCGCTATCATTCTTCAACAGGACCATCAACTATTAGTTGCATGGTCTCATAAGGGGAAAAGGACTTATGCGATCATGTGACAACTCGCATAACAGCTTGCTGAAAACTAACTGGGCCCCACCGAATCGGAGTTGTGCACATAAAAAGAATGTTGTCGTTAGGAAGAACTACTACGAAGATGTGAAGAGGTCAAAAATAGAGGATTTTCAGGCCAAAAGTTGAAAACATCCTGTGCTTTCAGGTGAAGGTTGAAAACATCTTGAGCTTTCAGACCAAAAGGAAGAAAACACAGAGGGTTTTCGATATTGAACCTTTTTTTTGGAACACAGCCGTAGTAGTGTACAAATAATTTCTGCAACATTAAAACTTGAATAACTTCTAGGGTATTGTGATTTAGCACATGCGATCTGAACAGGGGCTTGAAAATACATCAAAGAACATGGGGCCAAGAGTGCAAATCATAAAACTTAGTGGATCTATTTCACAAGTGAAAACAAGCTGCAGCAGGGCGAGATAAAGATAGAGACTTGGAAACTTGGACAAATTTGCAAAATGGAAATTTTGGGCAACATTTTGGTGACTTCTACAGGATGTCAGCCTGCTAGACATTGGACCAGTAGCCTTGAAGTAATCCATTAGGCATGGGGTCAATCTGAGGAACATAAAAACTTTGACAGGGAGACAAAAACTATGCTCGAGCACTTCTGGGAAAACAAGGAACTAAGCTAGAAAGCTGGAAGAAAGTAGGAAACCTAACCTAACCTAAACTAACCAGTGCAGAAGTTTGGTCAAACAAAACCATTCACTGGTTGTGAAAAGTAGCTACCCTTCCTCAATAAGACATTTTGCATCGGGCACATGAGGATAGCTATGAAGATAAGAAGCATACAAAGATTTGGCAAATGAGGATGCACTGCCTCTGCAAAAACAAGATCAAGTTCACTCACCTCAAATGGATCATATGGGGGTGTCTCAGTGAATTCCTTCTGGGCCAAGTATCTGATGGGGCAGCCTCTTGAAAGTTTGAAGGTAGGACTTTCCTTGTTGGTTTCTTCTTGATGGTTGCCTTGCATCATGGACAGCCATGTCAACTCATCATCCACAGTTAGGGGATTTTCATCCTCTTCTTTTAAACCAGCCAAGAGCTCATCAAGGTTGTCAAAATCTTGAAGATTTGGAACTGATTCCAAATCTTTCTCATGCAATAGCTCCTTGTGAAAAGGGAAATCCAAGACTAGGTCCTCTTCAATAGGCATATGACCTTGAACCTCCACTCCAAGGAATAGGGGTTCAACATCCAATTTGTCACAAAAGATTTTAATGATATCCAAAAATTCATGCTCTTCTTCCAGGCTTTTGTCTTTGTCCTTTTCTTGGAAAGCCTCTCCCATGGCTTCATCATCATGCTCCATAAAACAAGGTAGCTCACCCATCAAGGACATGGCATTCTCTTCTATATCAACCTCCTATTGATGGTGAACCTTTTGTTCTGATTAACCCTCAACCATAGGCAATGGCATGGTCTCTTCTTCATCATCAACAAAAGGAGTGAGCTCATCATACAAATCAGCCAAGAGCTCAGGCCAGGCACTAAACTCCATCACCACACCTTTTTGATCCACTTCACCATAGTCATCACTCTGCACTGACACCTCAGATCTCCTCTTCTCCTGATCACATGAAAGTTCACTTTCTACCAGTCCTTGCTCAGACACTAGACTAGTATCTTTGAAAAGACTGGGTATTTGACAACTAGGGGGCAGAGTCCATTGGGGAATCCAAATCACCTCATCATCCTAAGAGACCAAAGGGGTCTATTGGGATAACTCACTTCTCTGAATAGGTTTCTCTTGTAGAGTGGTGGGCTGCATCTCAAGCACAGGCTCTTGAAAAGAGTTTTTTCCCTTAAAACTTGGGATGTGAAATTGAGGGGGAGCAGGGGGAGACATAGAAGGCATAGCTACTTTAAAGCTTGGAGATTAAGGCTTTGCAAGCTCCACACATGTATGTTCTTGAGATAGATGGGCCCTCCAACTTGGAATCTTAGGCCTAGAAGCCTCTTGTTGAGCAATCTATGATCTCAACCTTGCTGTCTCAATTTTAGCTCAGCATCTGATCTCTTCTTGAAACTCTCTTGCTTGTTGCTCATCAATAAGAGCCTCTGTCATTTAGTAAGGAATTTCCTCCTACTCATAATAACTTTGAGGCTCCAGCTCTCTCTGCTCCCTGATTTCAGAAACCTGCTTAATCAAATCAAGCAATGCACTCTTTGCCTTTTCTTGCTCTTTCATGAAGTCTGAGTTTAGAGTCTGTATCTGTTGCATAGTCTGAGAAGGAGAGGGTGGGTGGTAAATAGGATGGGGCAATTAGCTTTTCATTTTTTGTTGTGCCTCTTGTGCCCATGATCCATCTTGCCTGAGAGCCCGCTCATAACTTTACACAAGGGTAAACTCATTTGGGGCATACTAGATATATTGATAACCTTGATAGGTATAATAGCTTGGAGTAAAAGGAGGCTTTAGGCTTTGATAGGGCTAGGAACCAGCCCATTGAGCATTATTCTCATGATAGGATGGTGAGTAACCTGATTGTCCATAGAAACTTGACATGTCTACTCATGTAATCAGCTGGAACTTGAATATGAAGATTGAAAACATACCAGCACTTGACCTTTGAAACCAGTAGACTTTCCAGAGTCACCAAATATGCAGCAAAATGACCTCTTCTAGGTCTGTAATATCTTATTAGCATATTAGAGATACACTATTCTTTTCGAGTAGACTTCTTTTGTGGTCCAACTGGGCATGCCAAAATTGTTATACACTGAGTTTGCACCTCTGTCTCAAGCTCTCATAGTCTTGATAACTCAGTATAACTTGGGAATCATCTCAAGGTTGTGGGACCTTTGCTAATCAAGATGAAACCTCCAGGCTCTAGGCTAGTTACTCTTGGATAATCACCCTGATTTGCTTCTTAACAGGAAATTAAATCTTTTGAGGGAAAGGGTTAGAAGGAATGCGTGAAATGGAAATAATAGGAAAGCAAACTACCTACTAGGTGATGCACTGAAAATAGGGTTTGGATCTTAGTATAGAAGGATGAAATCAATGAAAGGCTCAAGCTTGGGAGATCACAAATTACTGAATAGGCTTGCATCAGTATTTCACAGGAGGGTCTGCAAACAAAAGAGGGTGTTTAGGGAAAGAGAAAGATTCTTTCACAATAATAAGACTCTTAGGATTAGACAACAATCTATGACCTGCAAACAAACATTCACTCCTATAACTCGGTGTAGGATTGAGACAAGACTCTTAGGGGCTGAAATATACCCACAAAACATCTAAATCAGATCAAACACAATAACACACATAGTTATAGAAAGTAAGAGGAATCAGGAATACTAAGATATCATTGAAAACATTCATACACTTTGATCCAATAAGAGATAATCCACACAAGAAAGCATAAGGACAACAAGAATGTCATAAAATACTTTAAAATATCTGAATTATCAATGGGAGATTACAAAGAGTAGAAAACCAAAGGACAGAAAAGTCTCTCAGATAGCTTTCTAGGAAAGAAACTTTCCTTTTTACAAAATGTAAACTCTGAGCACTAAGGCTATCAAAAAAATATATAAACAACACTCACTGCACGTAGGCAGGAGTCAAAAATTCTAACTAGGGTTACAGGTTTTACAATAAAATAATCAACCCTAGGTACCCTGAGAAGATTGATCATAAATAAAACTCTACAGTATCATGGCCGATCAGCCTTTAAGTTGCATGCCCATCTCTGTACTTGATCATTCCTGCAGACAAGCAACCTAGACTTATCCTCTTTCTCTGCACAAAAACTCACCATGAATGCACTAATACCTTTCTGGGACAAGAAACGACCCATGATGGCCACCCAGGCTTCATCATCATCATGCTCACAATCAAAAAATGTCCTCAAAAATCGATACCAAGCTACCTCACTGCTTCGTACACATCCTCTATAGAAGAAAATCCCACGAAAAAAAGTCACACCGCTTGAAATGAACGTTGGTCACATGTTCGCATGAGCCCAAAAGGCTGCATGGGATCATGCGACTAGCCACTTAAAACTATCTCTGCCACCATGTAAGACATCTGGGCCCACAAGACTGGACTGCAAGATTAACCCTAGCTTACCTTGGGTTCATTTCTTCCTAGTCGCCAAGTCACCTAATCCTTTCCTTAACCCCAACTACATCCAGTGAGCATGCAAAATCTCTTAACCGCAAAACCACGCATCCGCTTTACCAACCCCGAGCCCACCTTGATTGAGATTCTAATCTAACAGCAGGTGAGTGATCTAATGGGGTCGAAAGATCCCATTAGATCATGCGACCGCCATTGATCTTCACCACATGGTCATCGCAGACTGAGATTCCATCGGACCCATGAGCCATTGAGATCCTCATCGGATGGTTGTCGCATTACTAGCCAGTTAAAACTATCTCCACCACCACGTAAGACATTTGGGCCCACAAGACCGAACTATAAGATTAACCCTGGCTTACCTTGGGTTCATTTCTTCCTAGTCACCAAGTTGCCTAATCCTTTCCTTAACCCCGGCTACATCCAACGACCATGCAAAATCTCTTAACCACGCAACCACACATCCACTTTACCAACCTTGAGCCCACCTTGATTGCGATTCTAATCTAACGGCAGGAACGTGATCTCATGGGGTCAGAAGATCCCATTAGATCATGCAACCGCCATTGATCTTCACCGCACGGTCATCTCAAACTGAGATTCCATCGGACCCATGAGCCATTCAGATCCTCATCGGATGGTTGTCACATGATCGCATGGGCTGGGAAGATCCCATGTGAACATGTGACCGCCATCAGATCTTGATCGCACTTGCATCCTGGGCCCACTGTAAAACCTTGTCACAAGCTGACCAATGAAATGTGGGCACATCACCAAACTATAGGCCCTTATCAGCGTGGCTAACGGTTTGTCGCATGTTCGCATAGCCTAAAAAGGGACTATGCGATCATGCAAAAAATTGCTAGCATTCTTCAACAGGACCGTCAACAGTTAGTCGCATGGTTGTATAAGGGGAAAAGGACTTATGTGATCATGCAATAACCTACATAACAACTTACCGAAAACTAACTGGGCCCCACTGGATCAGAGTTGCGCACATAAAAAGAATGTTTTCGTTAGGAAGAACTATTGCAAAGATGTGAAGAGGTCAAAAACACACAGGATTTTTGGGCCGAAAGTTGAAAACATCTTGTGCTTTTAGGAGAAGGTCGAAAACATCCTGAGCTTTCAAACCAAAAGGAAGAAAACACAGAGGGTTTTCGACACTGAACCTTTTTTCTAGAACACAATTGCAGTAGCACACAAACAATTCCTGCAACATTAAAACTTGAATAACTTCCTAGGTATTACGATTTAGCACGTGCGATCTGAACTAGGGCTTGACAATACATCAAAGAACATGGGGCCAAGAGTGTAAATCATAAAAATTAGTGGATCTATTTCGCAAGTGAAAATAAGCTACAGCAGGGCGGGATAAAAATAGAGACTTGGAAACTTCGCCAAATTTGCAAAATGGAAATTTTGGGCAACAGTTGTTCTAGGTTATCAAGACCAAGAGAGCTTGAAACAAAGGTGCCAACTTAATGTATAACAATTCTAGCATGCCCGGTGGGACTAAGGTTCAGATTTATGTTCAAAGGTGCTGTTATAAGTCCAAGGATTCAGATTCAAAGACACCCCACCTTGGGCATAACATTTCTGACTGTAAAAGAAGTTCATTTTGAAAAGATTATGCTATCTCTGATATACTGATTGCATAATACAGAATTTTAGAAGTTTCCTATCAAGTATATCTGTCGATTCCACTAATTTCATAGATCCAGGCTACCTTGGTCAAAGTTTATGAGAAAGATTGAGACTAGATAATGAAGGGTGCTCCCCTTAATACCACAAACACATAACAAAAAGAGAGAAACAACAACAATATGCAAGAACAGAAAATTGGCTTCTTATTATCTCCACAAATGTGGAATTACAAACTTTCAGAATTACAATATGCAAAGCCCCATGGGCATTCCCTTACAATATTCTATAGGACAAGCCTTGAATTATTACCCAAATCTGCTACCCAGAACTATCCTGAACTGCCTAAGACAACACTATAGACCTTTCTTATACAGGCAATTTCCACCACCCGAGAAGGTTCCAGAAATTTAGCCCTTTAGGCTGACAAAACATAGAATTATTTATTTTTCACAATTATTACAATAGGGTCGGCTCAAAAGAAATACAAAATATGATTTTAGGTAAGCCAACTTCCGGAGGGCATAACTTTATAACCATAGATCCATTTTTCTATTGTAACCACTTTTTAGAAATGTCATGATGAGATCTACAGCGCCTAACATGTGCTAGTGCCAGTCAGCTGGGGGTCGATCGCGATCCGGAGCCTCTAAGGCCTTCAAAATTGACCTAAAAGATTTTGTACCCAAAAGTCTCAATAACTTCACCAATACTGATGATGTGGCAATGAAACTCAACTGGTAGGCTGAAATGACTAGGATAAACCTCCAATTGTGAAATCAGAACATTCCGAGATCATATGACCAACTTACTAAAAATAGTAAGTTTCCATAAATAGCAACTCTGCACAAGATAGGCCTTATTGAAAAGAAAATAGAAATATTTTTTTGGGTGATGCAAGATTTCTCTTACACCTAGGATGCTCCTGCATCAGACACCCAGAGTAATTTGAGAAGTGACCCCATCAGGATTTAGGTGTGCAGAGGAAAACCAAGATGGTTAACCTCCTCCTTCGTTAGCCATGATGAATCTTCAACATGTCATCCTTTCCATTTCACCAAATACTCTTCATATGTCCTATTCCTTGTGCTTCTACCAACATGACTATCCAGTATGTCTTCAATCTCCTTGATATCTGAACTAGTTGCTGGAATACTCCACTATGCTGTTGTAACCTCATTCTCAACACCTCCTTCATGATACTCTGTCAGATCTGAAACATTAAATATTGGTGAAATATTCAGCTTAGTAGGCAACTTGACCTCATATACATTTCCTAAATCATGCTTCTTCAATATCTTACATGGCCCAAAATTCTTCATTTTCAACTTGTTATATGTACTAACTAGAAATCTTTCCTTCTGCAAATGAACCATGAATTCATCTCCAACCTGAAATTCCTTATGCCTTCTTTTCTCATCTAGCTTAGCCTTATACTATGCATTCATCTTAGTAATGTGCTTCCTCACCTCCTCATGGATGTTATTCAAATATTTTGCAAAATCCTCAGCTTCAGCATTACTTATTTCTCCTTTATTTATTTTTCTCAATTCAGATGCATTTCTTGGACTACTCCCATATACAATATGGAATGGTGATTTACTAGTGCTCTTGTTGACAGAATTATTGTATGCAAATTCCGCCTATGATAAAATCAAATCCCATCCTATTGGCTTATCTCCAACCAAACATCTCAGAAAATTTTCCAAACTCCTATTCACCACCTCTGTCTGTAGGAAAAGCCTCGAATTATTACGCAGATCTGCTACCCAGAACTGTCTTGAACTGCCTAAGACAACACTATAGACCTTTCTTATATAGGCAATTTCCACCACCCAAGAAGGTTCCAAAAATTTAGCCCTTTAGGCCGAAAAAATATATAATTATTTATTTTTCACAATTATTACAATAGAGTTAGCTCAAAAGAAATACAAAATATGATTTTAGGTAACCCAACTTTTGGAGGCCATAACTTTCTAACTATAGCTCCATTTTTCTATTGTAACCACTTTTCAGAAATGCCATGACAAGATCTACAGCACCTGACATGTGCTAGTGCTAGTTAGCCAAGGGTCGATTGCGATCTGGAGCCTCTAAGGCCTTCAAAATTGACCTGAAAGATTTCATACCCAAAAATCTTAATAACTTCACCAATACTGATGATGTGGCAATGAAACTCAACTGGTAGGCTGAAATGACTAGGATGAACCTCCAACTGTGAAATCAGAACATTCTGAGATCATATGACCAACTTACTAAAAATAGTAAGTTTCCATAAATAGCAGCTCTGCACAAGATAGCCCTTATTGAAAAGAAAAAAAAAATATTTTTTTGGGTGATGTAAGATTTCTCTTACACCCAAGATGCTCCTGCATCACTAGAAGCTCAAAGCCTACCAAATTTTTAGAGTTGCCCTTAAAAAGAGGCTACAAAGGTAGATCAACTCAAAGAACATCTCCTACAAGGAGAGTACAGTCTACACCTCCTGGTACTTTCGAAAGGAGACATTTTCCCTTTCATCTCAGAAGAAGAGGAATATCTCTAACTAGAGATCTAGAAGAGGAGTCAAACCCAACATCAAATACAACTCACACAGTTGCTACTCAACAAATTTCAATCCCTACAATGGCTAGACAGTTTTCTTTTGCACCTTTCAACCAAGGAAGTCCACTGAACTTTTCTCAACATCATCATATGCCCTTGGTGACACTAAAGAGTCTACCTAATTTCATAGGTGAAGGACAAACCACTTCTTTTGAGCATATAAGAGATGTGACTACTATTTGCAGCATACACAATATAACTCAAGAAGATGTGGCCACCAAATTATTAGCAGCCTCTCTAAAAGGTAAGGCTCTTGAATGGTTTAGAACCTTAACTGTTGGCTCCATTACTTCATGGGATGAATTAGGAGATGCATTGAATAAACATTTTGAGGATAAATTAGACAATTTGTCTCTGGTTGAGCAGTTGACAACCATTAAAAGAGACCCTCAAGAACAAATGATAGATTATAACAATAGATTCCTCAAAACATGGAATAGAATTTTAGTCTCTGTGAGGCCATCAGTTGATCATTCTTTCCTATACTTCTTGCAAAGCTTGAATAGCCAAATCTCTATCATGATCCAATCTATGGGTGGTACCTCTTTACCCCAAGCTTTTGACATAGCTGTCAGAGCTGAAAATTGTTTAATCCAAGTAGGTATGATAGCTAGAAGGCCACCCATGCCCATCTTTCTTATCCTTCAACCTATTACACCTACATAGGTACCCCCATTTACCCCTATTCCTACCATATCCGCACCTCAAGCTAGTACTAGTGGTCAAGAGCTAAAAGTAGGTTTCTCTCAAGAGCTGCAAGAGATAAAGAATAGCCAACAAAATAGTCAGCAAGAAATGGCAAATTTGCTGCAAACTTTGACTAAAGAGGTCACAAACCTAAAGAGGCAAGGGCAAGGAATCAAACCACCCTTTCAACCATAAGGCCAAAGTCCTAATCAATAGTATCAGAATCAAGGATAGTCTTATCAACAAAATAAGCCACCATGCCAAGGAAGGCATCAAGGGAAAAGGAAAAATTTTAATCAAAGACCATTCCAACCATACAACCCCACTCCTCTCAATTCTACAAATCCAGTTAGGGACATGGTTCCTAGTCAAAATAATATGGCTATGGATAATGAATGGTGTTTCCCTTGTAATTAGCCTCATAATCAGGCTACATGTTCAAATGGATGGATGAACCAAGCACTGATGGTTCAAAATGCCTCACAAGCTCAATCAGAGGCTTCTTCGAGTGGATCAGTCCCTCAAAAGAATCACAAGATAATGAGACTGCTCTTTTCAATTGGGAGTAGCAAGATTTCAATGAAGTCATTGGTGAACCTTCCATTGCTGCCAACACAAGGTCAAAGAGAAGAGCTTAAGATATGGAGCAAGCAGACTCTGGGACTAAAGCTACTACATCTACAAAGCCAATATAGCAAGCTACCCCTATCACATGTAAGAGGACTCCTACCATTACAAGCAAAGAAGTTCATACAAGAAAAGAGGTGGAGCCCATCATAGTAAAAACACAACAGAGAGTATACACTATGACACCTTTCAACATTATAGACAACATGAAGAAGGTGAACATTACTATGTCTATGTGGGACTCTTTGGCTATTCCAGGGCAACCTGAGATTTTGAAGAGGGCTATGACCAAAATGACTACTCCTCAGCATACAAAAGAAGCTGCAAAGCTAGTGTTGGTCAACACTGATCAAGAAAAGGAGGCTCCAAGCTGCAACTCCAAAGCCAATCACATGCATGGTAGGAACTCAAAACCACCTCCCTTTTATATATCCCTAATTATTGTAAAATCCTTAGTACATAATTGTATGGTAGATAGTGGAGCTACTAGGACTATAATGCCCAAAAAGGTGGCTGACCAATTAGGACTTAAATATAAACCCCTCCAAAAGAAGGTTACACAACTTGATGGATCCTCAGTTAATGCTATAGGTGTAGCTAAGGATACCAGTCTAATCCTTCATGCTAGTCCTAATTTCTCTATCCTACTTGATATATACATCATAGATCTCCCTACTTTATTTGCCATATGTTTGTCAATGGAGTTCATAGCCAAAATAGGAGGCTACCTTTCTTCCGATTGATCTAACATGTTTTTTCACACAAGATATGGTACCAAGGTTACCATTAAATCAAAATCATTAACAGCACACCATATAGAGCCATATGTATCCAATACCATTAATGAAAGCTGCCCTATATTTGATGATAGTGATTTCCCAACTATCAAAGAAGCAAACACTAAGATAGAAAGTATCCTTGATATTTTCCTAGATGAGCTAGAATCAAAAAATGCTTTTGAAGCCCAACAAAATGTTATTTGGGATGCTGGTTTGGGGAGTTATTTGATACAAGAAAGTGGATCCATAGAACCAAGCCTTCTCAAAGAAGACATTGATTCAGAGGATCATAGTAATCTAGTTTGGGAATTTTTTTTTGATGGAGCTAGAAGTAGACATGGTTCTGGTGGTGGTGCTATGCTAGTGTCCCCAAAAGGAGAAAGGTATTATACATCTTTTAGATTTAGTTTCTCCTACACTAGCAACATTGTAGAATATGAAAGCCTTGTGAATGGACTAGAATGGGCTAGAAAAAGAGGGCTCAAGGCCCTAAAGGTTTATGGGGATAGTGAATTACTAGTCAATCAGGTGAGAGGGATAAGTGCAACTAAAAATGACATATTGAAAGCATACAAACATAGAGTTTGGGATGCAATTGAAGATTTTTGTGCTTTCAACATTGTCTCTATCCCTAGAAAGCTAAATCAAAATGCAGATAGATTAGCTGCTATTGGGTCTCAATATGACATCCCCAACAATATTTTAAAAGAAATAGACCAACAACATGTCAAAGTGATTGTCAGACTCTCTATCCTTGATAACGATGTCAATTGGCAAGTGTTTGACAATGATGAACAAATTTTGCAGTTCTTGTTGGAGGAAGATGTTTTCTCAAGGCATAATCAAGGTAGATTGTTGCAGAACTATGGTGATCATGTGATATAGCTTAAGTCTAATAAAATTCCTAGAGGTCTTGTCACCTTAGAGACTATCTTCAACAAGGATGATCAAGTCAAGAAGAATAAAGCTGGCCTGATAGTTCAACAAGAACATTGTGTTGAATTAGAGTTGGAACCAGGTAAAAGTTTACAATTTGGAAAGGTAAACATTGATTTAGAAAAGAAAGCTTACACCCAATTATTCAAAGAATTCAGTGATGTTTTTGCATGGCAATATGAAGATCTCAAAGGTTTTGATCCAGCCCTTGCCCAACACACTATTGAACTAGAGCCTAACGCCAAGCTGGTAAGGAAAAAACAAAGGCCTGTTAATCCCAAGCTTGAGCCACTTATGCATAAAGAGGTGCTCAAATTAATAGAAAGTGGTATCATCAACCCCATCAAGCATACTAGTTGGGTTTCCAACCTTGTGCATGTAAGAAAGAATAATGGGGAGTTGAGGTTATGTGTTGACTTCAGGGATCTTAACAGGGCCTCTCTAAAAGACCGCCATCCATTACCCTCTATGGAACAAATCTTACAATGTGTCTCTAGATCTGAGAGATTTTCATTATTGGATGGCTATTTAGGATACAATCAGATCCTAGTTAATGAGGAGGATCAATACAAGAATGCATTTACAACCAAGTGGGGAGCCATGGCTTATCAAAAGATGCCCTTTGGTTTGTCAAATGTAGGTGCTACATTTAAAAAGGCAATAGATATGGCCTTTAAAAGCCTCATGTAAAAAATTATACTGGTCTACTTAGATGACATAACTATCTATTCTAAACATGTAGCAGATCATATTAGACATCTAAGAAAAATCTTTGAAAGATGTAGAGTTTGGGATATCTCTTAATCCCAAGAAATGTGTGTTTGCAGTACATGAAGGAAAGTTGTTAGGATATATAGTATCCAAGAAAGGAATTATAGTAGACCCTAAGAGGATTACATCCATTCTAGAGTTACCATTGCCACATCATAAGAAGGGTCTCCAATGTTTCATAGGAAAGATTAATTTTGTTAGGCATTTCTTGCGTAATATTGCAGATTTATTAAAACCTTTGACAACCATGTTAAAGAAGAGTTCAACTTTTAGCTGGACTAAAGAAGGAAAAGCTAATTTCAAAGCCATCAAAGAAGCCTTGACAGAAGCTACTGCTCTATTAAACCCAAATTTTAGTAAAGATTTTATCCTTTATGCTTATGGAGGTCATGATGCCATATCTGCTATGTTGACTCAAGAAAATTTAGAAGGGTTGGAGCAGCCTATTGCTTTCTTTAGAAAAGGTTTAGAAGAGTATGAACAAAGATACTCTTTTGTAGAAAAACATGTACTTGCTATGGTAAAGAGCCTTAAAAAATTTAGATATTTATTGACCCATAGCAGGGTACATTTGAAAGTTACCCATCCAAGTGTCAAAGAATTTTTGCTTTCCAAGGACCTAAATGAGAAGAGAGCTAGTTGGATTACCAAAGTGGTGGAGTATGACATTGATATCCAAACCACCAAGCTAGTAAGAGGAAGAGGTATTTTTGAACATTTGGCAGGGGATGGAAGTTCAAAGAAATCAGAGCAAACAGATGCATCTCTGGTTATGCATTCTACAGGGGAACATGCCAAGGCATCAGGTTGGTTGCCTAACATGATTTATTAC
Organism: Chamaecyparis obtusa; assembly: GCA_027943335.1. Classification (NCBI taxonomy): domain Eukaryota; kingdom Viridiplantae; phylum Streptophyta; class Pinopsida; order Cupressales; family Cupressaceae; genus Chamaecyparis; species Chamaecyparis obtusa. Next base: position 346,886 of record BSBK01004809.1, read on the forward strand.
TTGAAAATAGGACAATGTCCTATAGACGTAGATTTAGCAAAAAGAAGATACTATAGGTTACAATCTATTCCTTTTGTGCTGATAGATGAGGTTATTTTTAGAAAGGATCACAATGGTGTCCTTTTAAGATGTATTGATTTAGAATAGATAGCTGATGTCCTATTTGAATTCCATGATGGACCTTCTGGAGGTCACTTTTCTCCTAGGACTACTACTTTTAAAATCATGAGAGTCGGATACTATTGGCCATCTATCTTCAAGGATAGTCATGATTATGTGAAAAAATGCATCAAATGTGCTATGTTTGTAGGAAAAGAAAGGCTTGCAGCTCTACCCCTTCAGCCAGTCAGAATAGAGCAACCTTTCATGAGATGGGGCATAGATTTTATTGGCATGATCAACCCTCCATCTAGTGTAGGACACAAGTGGATAATCACTGCAACAGATTATTTCACTAGATGGACAGAGGCAGTTGCCTTAAAAGAATCAAATGAGAGTGTTGTCTTAAGTTTTTATGATGATATAATTCATAGATTTGGCACTCCAGACTTCATAATATCAGATAATGCATTAGCATTCATAGGCCTTAAAGTCTTAGAATGGGCAATCAGAAATGGCATTTATCTAAATACAAGTTCAAATTACTACCCCCAGGGCAATGGTTTGGTAGAATCAACTAATAAGAATTTGATTAGGATAATCAAGAAGACTTTGCAAGAAAACCAAAGGGATTGGCATACTAAATTGAAGTATGCCTTATGGTTAGATATGATTACCCCTAAGAAGATCATTGAGAATTCTCCTTATGTGTTAGTATATGGCAGAGAAGCTAGGTTGTCCATTTCTACTAAATTACCAGCTTTAGACTTGGCCACTCAATATGTCTTATTTGAAGAAGGAGATCCCTTGCAAATTAGGTATGCTTAGATCATAGAGTTAGAGGAACTCAGAGACAAATCCATGAAAGATATGGAGTTCCATCAAATTCAGACAAAGAAAATTTTTGATAAAAGAGCCAGGGCCAAAAACTTCAAGGTTGGAGATGTAGTTCTCAAATGGGATGAATTCAGATCAAAGCCTAGTAGACATACAAAGTTTGATTCCTTTTGGGGTGGATCATTTGTTATTACAGAATGCAAGGGGCCTAATGATTTTCAGCTATCAACTCTTAGAGGAGATGCCTTGCCTATATTAGTTATGGTTTCCACTTGAAGCCTTGTTTTGAGGTTAATCCCTCCTTGTAACTCTCTCTAAATATGTTTCATGCTTGCTTTCCCTACTTTCTAGGTTAGTTCTTCCTATTTTCCCAAAAGTGCTCGCACACATTTTTTTTCCCTCCTAGTTCCAGGCCTCTCTCTATCAGAAGTTTTACCCTATGATGACTCTTATGCACAATGAATATGTCAAGGACCACTGATCTAATGTCTAGCAGGATGACATCTAGCAGAAATTGCCAAACTGTTACCCAAAAAATTACTTATTCCATACAACTTTGGCTATGATGGTTTTGATCCAGAGGTCTACATTTTAACCCTGTTGAGAGCCTTGAGAAACTTTATGGTCCTATGCCTTTTCTTCTGGTCTCTGCAAATTTATTTAGCTCTCTAGTCTGCAAGCCTCTTAATTTGAAAAAAATCTAGCCGTTGGTGAGAAAACCCTAAAACCCTCTAGCCTATTATTTTTCACCATTAACTTTTTGGGCCACTTAAATTCCTTAAAACCCATGTGCTTTATAAAGTGACCACCTTTTCATGTGTTACAACTAGGTCGTCAGGCAGGGTCCCTTTTAATATTTTCTCAAAAGGCCTAAGTCTTCTCGGCAAATATTTCCATACGACTACCCCTTTAAAACTTGTGGCTGTCACATGATCTCATGAATCTGGGTTGTCAGACTTTATGACATGTGATCATGCGATAGAATGACACCTTTCTGGGTGGGCCCTTTCTTCATTCTCAGTCGTCAGTGCTTCATGTCAGTGGGTCCACTACCACATAGTTCGAGGTGTTTACTTTTCATTGGTCGAGGGTTCATGATGTGGAGATAGGTCAGAGCGGGCCTAGTGGTTGTCTTTCCCGAAGATCCAATGATGGTGACATGATCAGATGGGGCAGCAATATTCCTTGCGATCATACAACAACCATTGATCTTGCTTTGTTTCTAGGACTCTATCAGGTGGGTCCTTGTGTTATGATGTCCTCTCTTCTTATTTGTCAGTGGGTCCAAGTATCTTGAGTGAGGTGGTAGGGAAGTAAGATCTATGGTGGGCGGATGATCTCATGGAATCTTTTGATCTAATGTGAGCATGCGACCACCGTTCAATGCAAAGTAGATTCTTTCAACTTCTGAGGTGTCGGTTGACTTGTGACATGCTCATTTTCTATTTGTCCTTGACTGACGACGTGGAATTTGACCTTTCAAAAGGCTTGCGATTGTTTTGAAGAAGATCTGGGTCGTTTGATCTGCCAAGAAGGAATGATCTCGACGATCATGTTTTAAACTGAATCTGCTAGCTGTTGATTCCCAAATTTAAATATTTTCAAAAGGTTTCTTGCTAGTTCACTACTATTGGTCAGATGCAAAGGTGTGGGTAGCTTGAAATTAATGTTTCCAGGATAGTTGCAGATGGAATAGATGAGGAAAAGATATGGGTGGCTATAGTGTGGTACCATGTCTTTTTTCTTCTATGTGCCTAAGAAGCATTAATGGGTTGGCACCGCTTGTGGTTGTTAATGATTTTAAATTTAAATATCTGAGGGTATCAGATTTTAGAAATGAATAATGAGCCCAACTTGCAAACACAAATTTCATGACTGTGGCGTGAGTTTTCTAGCTTGCAGAGAATTAGTCTTCTGATCAAGATATTTTGAAGAATACCATTATGATCAGACATGACATAATTAGGGTTTTCACTATTATTTTATGTAAATCCATCTAACCCTAATTAGCTTTTGCTCCTGCCTACGTGCAAAAGGAGATGTATATAATGTTTTTGGTGCTTTTTGAAGCGGGGAGTTTATATTTTGTAAAAAGAGAGTTCATCTTTCTAAGAAGTTATCTGAGGCATTCTTTCTACCCTCTGGCTTCTGCAATTGTAACCTTTCATTGACTATTTAGATATTGCAAAGTGTATTGTGACATTCTTTCATGTTCCCTATACCTTCTTGTCTGAATTTTCTCTTATTGAATTCAGTGTATGTATGTTTTCAATAGTATCTTAGGGTTCTTGATCCCTCTTTCTTTCTACAGTTTATGTGTATGCCAGTGAATGATTTGATTTGAATGCTCTTGTGGGTATACTTCCACCCTTGGAAATCTGTCTCATTCTTATACCCAATTGTAGAGGTGAATGTTTGTTTATAGCTTATAGTTTGTGTCTAAGTTCTTGAGAGTGCTTTTGCCTTGTTAAATTCTCTCTTTCCCCTGCATAGCATCTCTCTATTGTAGACCCTTCTATGAAATATTGATGCAAGCCTATTCATTGAGTTGTGATCTCTTAGACCTAAGATTGTGTGCTGAGTTCATCCTTTATACTACAATTCATACCATATTTTTGGCGTATCACCTAGTAGGTAGTTTTCTTTCAAGTTACTTTCCCTTTCAACATTCCTTCTATCCCTTTCCCCTCAAAGATTTACTTTCCTATCTAGAAGCAAATTAAGGTGATTATCCAAGAGGAACCAGCCTAGAACCTAGAGGTCTCATCTCAGTTAGCATAGGTCCCACAACCTAGAGATGATTCCCATGTTATACTAGGTTATCAAACCAAGAGAGCTTGAAACAAGGGTGCAAACTTAGTGTATAACAGTTACAAACCATTTATCTTTCCTTTTCCCTTCATATTCCTATTCAAAATTTTGATTACAAATTTCAAATTTCAAATATATTAAGTACATTACCATATAGTTTAATAAATGAAAACATGAAGTTATAAATGACTTAAATACATCAATATTATTATAATGAGAAAATGGTGAGCTGCCCCTGTACCATACTCTCAAGCTTCAAAATTTTCCATGTCCTCATGGAAATGCATTGGTGAGAATATGCAAAATATTGTCCTCTACACCATCATTGCTTCGATGCCTCCTCCGCTTTCTTTATCTCTTTCAACTTTGACTCCTATCTAGAGGTTTATGTTGGTTTCCATCAATGGTGCTTCAACCATTGCATAATCCACTCATCCATGCCACATCACAACTCCATCCATCACCTGGGAGTCCCATTATGCCTCTCTCCCCAAGACTTTTGGTGACACACAAGACCATCTCCCATGGTCTTTATAGTGGACACTCTTGTCCACCTCCTGTAGCTGAGTGAACTGACACCAATCTACAACCAAAACTTCATAACAAGAATCTAAAACAAACCCAACATAGGGCTAGGTCCTAGTGTGAATCCACACATTCTTAAGAGCTTCTATCTTTGATACCAATTGGTGAAAAGGGCATCTCAGTGGTGCATGAAGTCTACAACTTCATCATTATCTCTTTCTTTTAATAAGAGATTAGAGGCTCATAATCTTTCGATACTACAAAGATAATAATAAAAATATCAACTTCTGTTATTATCATGGAATGAAACTCACCAACCAAATTTACCTTCATTGGTTATCATATGCCTCATGGCTCCTTCATGGCTTGTGACTATGCATTTTCCACCTTAAATCGGTCACCAATTCTCTCTTGAGTCATCGACCAAAAAGAGAGAATCTTTCTCTGCTTACCTTTCTAATGGGATCAGCTATGCTCAAAGATTGAATCCAAACAACCTTCATGATAGCAAAGATCAAGCCCAAATAACTGATTCTTGAAATTGGTGAACCTGATAACTCGAGGACAAACCAATCTTCCATTAACCTAATGAAACTTTATTTCACTTCCAAGCTTTTCTATTTTATCGAAGCATGGCTACCAACTTTCCTTTTTTAGAACCGAATGCACAATATAATGTTCTTTACCACATCTAGTCACACCAAGTCCTGATAGTTATATGGGTTTAGTTTTGGTTCCTTCAAACACATGATAGACACATTCACCACCATTCATTTTGCTGCAAAGACCAAGCCGCAATATAATGATCTTCACCTGATGATCTTCAACAATCATTTAAAGATCCAAACCAGTATAATAATGCAATTAGGCTTCCATTAGGTGACTATCAAAATACTTTTCCATGGCTTCTTCGTGGGTCTGAGAAAACTTAATAACTCTGATATCATTCCTAAGGAAACAACCACTTGCCACAAACAAAGAACATTCTCATCCCCAAATCAAGACTGTTCTAACAAAACCTGAAACTCTTCATTGGCTATTAAAAAAATTTGATACCATTCAAGGATTCAACACAAGATTCACATAACCAAAATTAATTCTTGAGTATAATTATAGACTTAAATAAAATTCATAATCAAGACTGATGTAACCCGATTCCTAAACAACAATATGAATCGGCATGGGAGAAAAATTAAAAATTTATTAGAGCTAAACCCGATCATGTGAAAATCAAAATGCAAATACATTTCTTTAAAACAAAAGAATACATAATCTCGATGGCTCTTTGGCCTCCACCCATAGAGCCCAAATCTTTTCACAATATCTTGATCGATCTTCTGGGACCAAATCTATGTCTATTCCCCCCTTTTTGATTACATAATCTTATCTATATAAAGACAATTTAGAATAGTTACAAACCATTTATCTTTCCTTTTCCCTTCATATTCCTATTCGAAATTTTCATTACAAATTTCATATAAAGTGATTTCAAATACATTGAGTACATTACCATATAGTTTAACAAATGCAAACATGAAGTTCTAAATGACTTAGATACATCAATATTATTATAATGAGAAAATGGTGAGGTGCCCCTAGACCTTACTCTCGAGCTTCAAGATTTTCCATCTCCTCATAGAAATGCATTGGTGAGAATCTAAAAAATATTCTCATCTACACCATCATTGCTTCGATGCCTCCTCTTCTTTCTTTATCTCTTCCAACTTTGACTCCTATCCAAGAGTTTATGTTGGTTGCCCTCAGTACTAGTGCTTCAACCATTGCACAATCCATTCATCCATGCCACATCATGACTCCATCCCTCACCTAGGAATCCTATCATGCCTCTCTCCCCATGAATTTTGGTGACACAAAAGACCATCTCCTATGGTCTTTATAGTAGACACTCCTATCCACCTCCTGTAGCTGAGTGAACTGACACCAATCTGCAACCAAAAATTCATAATGAGAATCTAAAACAAACCCAATATAGGGCTAGGTCCTGGTGTGAATCCAAAAACTCTCAAGAGCTTCTAGCTCTGATACCAATTGGCACAAAGGGCATCTCGGTGGTGCATGAATTCTATAATTTCATAATTATCTCTTTCTTTTAATAAGAGATTAGAGGCTCATAATCTTTCGATACTATGAAAATAATAATAACAATATCAACTTCCATTATTATCATGGAATAAAACTCACCAACCAAATTTACCTTCGTTGGTTATCATACACCTCATTTCTCCTTCATGGCTTGTGACTATGCTTTTTCCACCCTAAATTAGTCACTGATTCTCTCTTGGGTCACCGACCAACAAGAGAGAATCTTTCTCTGCTTACCTTGCTGATGGGATCAGCTATGCTCAAAAATCAAATCCAAACAACCTTCATGATAGCAAAGATCAAGCCCAAATAACTGATTCTTAAAATTGGTGAACCTGATAACTCGATGACAATTGAATCTTCCATTAACCCATTGAAACTTTATTTCAATTCCAAGCTTTATTAGTTTATCGAAGCACGACCACCACCTTTCCTTTTTTAGAACTCAATGCACACTATAACGTTCTTTACAACATTCGGTCACACCAAGTGCCAATAGTTATACAGGTCTTGTTTTGGTTGCATCAAACACATGATAGACATTTTCACCACCATTCATTTCACTGTAAAGACCGAGCAGCAATATAATGATCTTCACCCAATGATCTTCAACAATCACTCTAAGATCCGAGCCAATATAATAATGCATTTGGGTTTCCATTAGGTGACTGTCGAAATATGATTCCATGGCTTCTTCATGGGTCTGAGAAAACTTAATAACTTCGATGTCATTCCTAAGGAAACAACCACTTGCCACAAACAAAGAAAATTTTCATCCCCAAATTGGGACTGTTCTAAGAAAACCCGAAACTCTTCACTGGCTATGACAAAAATCCGATACCATTCAATGATTCAACACAAGATTTGCATAACCAAAATGAATTCTTGAATATTGTTACGGACTTAAATAACATTCATAATCAAGACTGATGTAACCCAATTCCTAAACAACAATATGAATCAGCATGGGAGAACAATTAAAAATTTATCAAAACTAAACCCGACCATGTGGAAATCAAAATGCAAATACATTTCTTTAAAACAAAAGAATACATAATCTCAATGACTCTCTAGCCTTGAGCCATAGAGCCCAAATCATTTTCAAAATATCTTGATCGATCTTCTGGGACCAAATATATGTATATTCTCCCCTTTTTTATTACATAATCTTGTCTATCTAAAGACAATTTGGAATGGTTACAAAGAATTTATCTTTCTGTTTCCCTTCATATTCCTATTAGGAATTTTCATTACAAATTTCATATAAACCGATTTCAAATACATTGAGTACATTACCATATAGTTTAATAAATGAAAACATGAAGTTCTAAATGACTTAGATACATCAATATTATTATAATGAGCAAATGGTGAGGTGCCCTTGTACCTCTCTCTCTCTCTCTCTCTAACATTTCTCTAACCTCCAGTTTTTAATGTATATTTAAAAGTTTCATATACCTTTTTTTGGAAAATGTACCTTAAATGTTCTTACATCAATTTTTATGCCACTGTTAGTTTCTAGAATAGATGATGAGCGTACGGTGGTTCTACATCTATGTGAAATTTATTTTTGAGAGTTAAAAAATCAATTCATTATATTAAATCGAGGGGAAGTCCATTGACATCTACTTATTTAGTATAGTCAGACCACCAAAATTACAAGGAGTCTTTAGAAAAATACTGTGCTGGATACTTTCAAGAGGATTTGGCCTGAAACTGTCTGTTGTCAAATCAATTGTG
>BSBK01004809.1:360000-364262 GCA_027943335.1 Chamaecyparis obtusa
TGACAAGAAATGTGGCATGTGGTACATTGACCATTTTGGCTAAGGATCACATGGATGCATACACATTTATAGAGGAAGACCATGATATCCCTATATTAGATGTTACACCTTATTTGTTTATTATTGGGTAATCATAACCACATCATTCTCACCACCCAGACCATGGCCATAGTGGCAGTGCCCATCAAGATCCACCTAGTGACTACTTGGTGTAGGAACACCCTTCTAAGGGATCCCACAATCCAATTTTGGTTGTGAAAGAAACTTCTTTAGTGAAGTTTGTAATTAAAATAAGAGCTTTAGCTCATGCTTCTGTGTCTAGGCCTAGGCTAGGTCCTAGATGTTCAGTTGGTCTTTCCAATGTGAAGGGCACAATGATTCAGGGAATGTTGTCATCCTAAAATCAGTGCTTTGATAGGAGGTTGGAAATTTTTAGGGTAGATTTGGTTGAATTTGAGCACATGTGAGTTCTTTAGGAGGCTTATAGTAGAGGTCATTGAAGAATGGAAGCAAAGTTGTTTTGTGCAACAAAAGTTGCTTAAAAGTTGTCAGCAACTTTTAAAAGTTGCTAAGCAACTTTTTCATTATATTAACCTAACCTAACCTCAGTAGATAAGAAGCCCTAACATCACACACATACCAAGGATAAGCCTATATTAGACCTAAAAAACCCTAATACAAGGGTTGGCAATCCTATTGTATGGAGATAGTATGACAGACCAGTCTGAACGTTGCTGGAGTAAAACAGTCACTGTTTTAGACTGTTGTAATGTGAATATTTGGAGATTGGAGTGAATCTTTGTGTGAGATTTTTTTGTGTGTGTGTTCATCCTTTATATGTGTGCATTAGATTAGTTCTTAAAGGTTTTTGTGTGCTTTTTGTTTGAGTTCTTTCATTTTCTTAGTGCTCTGCCAGTTTGGAGAGCTTTGTACGTATGGGGCTATAGATCTTGATTCCACTGTGGACACACCATGGGACTATGGAATCTAATAATATAGACCCTAACTTGTAATACTATAAAATTAGGGTCCCAGAAAGCAAGAGAAAACATGTCTTTGACAAAGCCCTAAGCGAGCTTGACAGTGCCCGGCTAGGAGCAAATAGCAGTGTAGAATCTCCTGAGAGAAAAGGAATGGGTTCCATGGCTTTCCTTTGGAGGGATTGAAGAAGGTTTTTTTTAAGGCCTGGTGTTGTAAAGGGGAAGGTTTGAATAACCTTAGAGAGGTGTTTTTGAAGAATAGGATAGTGAAGAGACCAAGAAACCCTTAAAACCCTCATTTTTGGCACAAGTGTTGTATGGCCTGTTGGAAGCCTGAGACCCCACAAATCCTTGAGAATGGGTCATTAGTAGTAGATGTTCTTTAGAATAGGTGTGTTGAAACTTTGAGGGAAAGGTGTCAAAAATCCTATAAAACTGAAAGGAGGGCTAATTAGGCCTCTTCCTTGTAGCCCTAAATTGCAAAGGAACCCTCAAATCGGGTGATGACCCAACCATGCCAATTCAATGAAAAGTTGTCAAATACCCTAAAAACATCTTAGAAATCATGAAATCCTTTTTTGGAGTTTTGAAATGGAGTTGAACTTTAGAAGACCCTTATAAGCCTATGTAAGGGATGGAGCTAGAAGTTAGAGCTTGGAGTGTTACAAGGTGAAATAGCTAAACTTGGTGATCAGGCTAGGTAGGTCAGGGGGTCCTTGAATGTGGAAGGTATCCTATAGACCAATCATAGGTGTCAAGAGTATACTTTGGTCCTTGGGTAAGGATCAGAGCATAGACTAGCTAGTCTATCCTTGCCTCCCCATCAAATTGGTATCAGAGCCTCTTAAAGCTTGGGAAGTGAATAGTGGATGTTTCAACCATCAGAAGAGTCAGTTGGATCATCACACAAGAAAAAAATGGTGACTAATGTAGAGCTTTCTAAGAAGGTGGAAGACCAAGAGGAAGCTAATAGACTCCCATAGGAAAGATTAATGCAAATGGAGCAACTCTTGGATGATGTCCAAGCAAAAGAGGATAAGGTGAAAGATAGGATGGAGGAGCAAGATGCCAAAGGGAAAGAGAAAACCATTGATGATGATGTACCTACACCTGATCCTTCAACTCAAGATGAGAAATTTCTTAAAGCCCTGAAGGCTATCACAGGCAAGGCACTTGAAGGTGTCCCATTACTGACTAGCAGGATGGATACAGAGCTTGTGATGCAATGGATTGAAGGCATGGAGAATCACTTCGAATGTGAAGAGATCTCAAAGGCACAAAAGGTCAAAGTGGCCAAGTCTAGGTTGAGGTGACAAGCTTTAACCTGGTGGAACTACTTGCAAGGTGAAAGAGAGAAAGAGGGCAAGAACCCAATCTCCAATTGGAAAGCAATGGCCAATAAAGTTAGGGAAGCATACTTACCAATATATTATGAAATCCAATAGCATAGGGGGAGATTGAATCTCAAACAAAAGGAGATGGATGTAGCCACCTATATTAAAAAGTTCCACAAGTTGAGCCTAAGATCCAAGATCAAAGAAGATGAAAGCATTAAAGTGGCAAGGTACCTAAGTGGTTTGAAATGGAGCATAGTAGAGGAGATGAGTTTGTTTACTACCACCATAGTACTTGGATTTGAGCATATGGCACAAAATCTTGAAGATAAACAAAGAAGAAAGCAAGAACCTAACTCCAAGAATAGGGGAAGAGGTAGAGACTCTAGAGGGGGTCAAAGAGGAGGTTCTAGTAGAGGAGGTGACTCAAGAAGCTGAGAGGAGAGAAAAATCTTGGAAGAATGTTTAGAAATTAGTACAAGAGGATCTTTTGGTAGAGGAAGAAGTTCTCAAGGGAATAGAGGAAGAGGAGTAGGAAGAAGTAGCTCCTACTTTGCCATAATGAAATGCTATCAATGTGGATAGCTTGGACACCCTGCCTATAGGTGTCCTAATAAGCCATCAGCCTCAAAAAATGAGAAGAGGGTACCCTATACCTAAGAAGACAGCAGCAGCTCATGTACTAATGAAGTCAGTAAGTTAGAATCAGAAATGGGTGAGAACTTGATGTTCAGGAGAGTGCTCATCAGGCAACCTAATCAAGGTGAACCTAAGCAGAGAAGAGCTCTTTTTAGAGTTAGATGCAAGATACAAGGAAAAGTATGCAAGGTTATAGTGGATTCAGGGTCTACTAATAACATCATATCAGAGGATGTAGCAAAGAAGCTTAAACTGACAAAGGTTCCCCATGCAAATCCATACAAGGTGACTTGGTTGAACCAAGAGCAAAGTGTGCTAGTGAATGAATAGACATGGGTAGATTTTTCCATTGGAGGCTATAAAGACAAATTTATTTATGACGTCTTACCCATGGATGCATGCCATCTTCTATTGGGAAGACCCTAGCAATTTGATAGAAAGGTGATCTATGATGGAGAGGAAAACTCCATTTCTTTCAAGAAGGATGGGAGGACTTTTAAGATTCAATCCTTAATAGAGAATGAAGAGGGGACTTCAAAGACACCTAGTGTGTTGCTTAGTAGTGGTAAGGATTTCTTAAAAGCACTACATGAAGAGGAGACCATAGGATGTGCTATCATGGTGAAGCCAAAGGAGGAAGACAAGAAGTTGTAGGTAGAGACATCTTTAGAAGTGTAGAAAATGTTGAAAGAATTTAGAGATATAGTGAGTGATGGAACCCCTACAACACTACCTCCAAGAAGGGCCATAAGTCATCAAATAAAATTTGTACCTGGTGCATCTCTACCTAATAAAGTGGCATACAAGCTTACCTCTGATCAGAACAAAGAAGTGGCAAGAAAAGTGCAAGAGCTATTGGATCAACGGCTGATCAAGAAGAGTATTAGTCCATGTGCAGCCCCAGTGATCTTAGCATCCAAGAAAGGAGGGAAATGGAGAATATTAGGTATAGGTTCCCAATTCCAAGAATAGAATATATGATGGATTTCTTGGGTGGTGCTATGTACTTCACTAAGCTAGATTTAAAGAGTGGTTATCACCAAATCAGAATCAAGGAGGGTGATGAGTGGAAGACCACTTTTAAAACCAAAGATGGATTGTATGAATGGCTTGTAATGCCACTTGGGCTTACCAATGCCCCAAGCACCTTCATGAGGTTAATGAATGAGGTCTTGAAGGACTTCACAGGAAGATTTGTAGTGGTGTATCTAGATGATATACTCATCTATAGAAAAAACAAAAGTAGAGCATCTTGAGCACTTAAGGTTGGTTATGAAGAAGCTACATGAAGAAAAATTAGCCATCAATC